>VMDO01032903.1:0-18513 GCA_007922755.1 Pedetes capensis
CTGTCTCAGGTACAAGTTATTCCAGAGGCTCCTCCCCTTATACTTTTGACTCTCTTCTCTCTTCTTTCCCCTTCTCATCTCAAAATGAGATGAGTTGATGTGGTCATGATAGGCTCTAGCAATGCATATCCATTTCAAGTACTATATCTACCCTGAATCTTGTGCCAAAGCCTAAAGAGAACAGCATGGATTGGTGATTTTATTAAAATAGATTAGACAGAGATTATCCGTTGAAAAATGAACTTACATATGATATCAATTAATGTAGAAGCTAGAAGTTAAAAGAAAACATAGGTATCACAGAAGTGCTTTGCTCCTTCCAATTGTTCTAAAACACACACATCTTGTAGGTCACACATCTTATCTCCAGCCACATGAAAGGAAACCATCCAAACAGGTCTCTTGCCAGTTTCTCCAGGATATTCCTCAACAGATAATACATGTGCCTTCCTTAAGAAAAAAGAAACTGTCTACAGATAATCCTTTTCCTGTCTCCCTTGTTCAATGTCCAGCTTTCACAACCATATGATGCGACTGAAAATACCAAGGCATGAGTCAGGCGCACCTTCATCTTCAATGTAACATATTTACTTTTCGATACTCTAAAGAGATCTTTTGCCACAGCTTTTCCTACAGCAATGTGTCTTTTGATTTCTTGACTGCTGCTTCCACAGGTGTTGACTATAGAGCCAAGCAGAGAAAAATCTTGGAAAACCTCAATCTTTTCTACATTTATTCTGAAATTGCATACTGACACAGTTGTAAGGATTTTTGTTTTGTTGATGTTTAGTCACAATTCATACTGAAGGCTATGTTCTTTGATCTTCATCACTAAATGCTTTAAATCCTCTTCACTTTCAGCAAGCAGAGTTGTGTCATCTGCATAATGCAGATTGTTAATGAGTCTTCCTCCAATCCAGATGCCAGATTCTTCCTCATAAAGTCCAGCTTCTCAGATTATTTGCTCAGCATATAAATTGAAGAGATAGGGTGAAAGTATACAGTCCTGACGCACACCTTTCTCAACTTTAAACCACTCAGTGTTTCCTTGTTCTATTTGAACAACTGTCTCTTGGTTCATGTATAGATTTCTCCTCAGTACAATTAGGTAATCTGGTATTTCCATTTTTCAAGTGTTACCTATAATTTGTTATGATTCACACAGTCAAAAGCCTTTGCATAGTGAATAAAATATAGATAGACATCTTTGTGATATGCTCTGCTTTTGGTTAATATCCACCTGACATCAGCAATGATGTCCCTGGTTCCCCACGCTCTTCTGAATCCCACTTGATTTTCTGGTAATTCACTGTCTATATACTGCTGCAGTTGCTTTTGAATGATCTTTAGTAAAATTTGGCTTGTGTATGATATTAATGATATTGTACGATAGTTTCCACATTCAGTTGGATCCCCTTTTTTGGGAATAGGTACAAATATGGATCTCTTCCAGTTGGTTGGGCAGTTAGCTGTTTTCCAAATCTGTTGGCATAAACATGTCAACACCTCCAGTGCTGCATCTGTTTGTTGAAACATCTCTATTGGTATCCCATCAATTCCTGGAGCCTTGTGTTTTCAAGGCGGCTTCCACTTCTTCCTTCAATACCACTGGTTCCTCTTCATATACAATCTCTTGAAATGGTTGGTCATCTACCAATTCTTTTTTGTATAACAACTCTGTGTATTCCTTTCATCTTCTTTTGATGTTTCCTGCATCATTTAATATTTTCCCTGTAGAATCTTTCACTATTGCCACTTGAAGCTTGAATTTTTTCTTCCTTAAGCTTGAGAAACACAGACTGTGTTCTTCCCTTTTGATTTTCTGCCTCCAGCTCTTTGCACATGTCATTATAATATTTGGTTTTGTCTTCTTGAGCTGCCTTTTGAAATCTTTAGTTCCTTAACTTCATTGTGTCTTCCTTTTACTTTAGCTGCTCAATGTTCAAGGGCAAGTTCCAGAGTCTCTTTTGACATGTAATTTGGTCTTTTCTTTTCTTCTTGTCTTTTTAGTAACCTTTTGTTTTCTTCTTGAATGATATCTTTATATCATGCCACAACTTGTCTGGTCTATCATTTGTGTCTAATGCATTAAACCTGTTCTTGAGGTGGTCTCTGAACTCAGGTGGGATATACTCAAGGTCATACTTTTGCTCTCAAACCCTTGTTCTAATTTTCCTCAGCTTCAGTTTGAACTTGCATATGAGAAGTTGATGGTCTGATCCACAATCAGCACCTGGTTTTATTCTGACATTTGATATAGAGCTTTTCCATCACCTCTTTCCACATATGTAGTCAATTTGGTTCCTGTATGTTCCATCTGATGAAGTCCATGTGTATAGTCACGTTTATGTTGGTGGAAAAATGTATTTGCAATGAAAACGTCATTGGTCTGACAAAATTCTATCATGCGATATCCAGCATTGTTTCTGTTACCAAGACCATATTTTTCAACTACTGAGCCTTCTTGTTTGTTTCCAACCTTTGCATTCCAGTCACCAGTGATTATTAGTACATCCTGATTGCATGTTTGATCTATTTCAAATTGCAGAAGCTAGTAGAAATCTTCCCTTTCTTCATTTGTGGCCTTAGTGGTGTGTGCACAAATTTGAATAATAGTCACATTAACAGGCCTTCCTTGTAGATGTATGGATATTATTCTATCACTGACAACATTGTATTTTAGGACAGATCATATGGTTGTGAAAGCTGGACACTGAACAAGGGAGACAGGAAAAGAACTGATGCTTTTGAATTATGGTGCTGTAGATGATTAGTGAACATACCATGGAGTGCCAAAGAACCAACAGATCTGTCCTAGAAGAAGTGCAACCAGAGTGCTCCTTGGAAGCAAGTATGGCTAGACTGCATCTTATATATTTCGGACATGTTGTCAGGAGAGACCAATCCCTGGAGAAAGACATCATGTTTGGGAGAGTGACAGGTCAATAAAAAAAGGAAAACCCTCCACAAGATGGATTGATATAGTGTCTACAATAATGGGCTTAAATATAAATAAGATTGTGTGCCTGGCACAGAATTGGGAAGTGTTTTGATTTGCTGTATATAGGATCACTATGAGTCAGACTCCACTCAACAGTACCTAACAACAACAACATAGACAATCCTAACTGTACAGTACGGACTCTTGAACACCTGTACTCATCAGCCACTGGACCACTTCAGCCATATCTTTCTAGCTGATCATCATGTATCTGTATGCCCCAAGTACCCAGTATACAAGGCATGGGCAGGGAGCATGTTCCTTGGGCTTCAAGACTGCTATCATAGCAATAAAGAAAGAAACCAATTCTCAAATGCACACTGCTGGTGGAAAAAGCCAGTCCGACAATTTTGGAAAAGGAAAAACTACAGTGACAGTAAAAACATGAAAGGTGTAGCCAAGAGTTAAGGAAGAGTGGAGGGAGCGTTGAATGGATGAAGCACAAAAGGATGTCCAAGGCAGTAAAATGGTTCTGCATGTTATTATAATTGCAGATACATGACACTATGCCATGAGTTGTCAAAACTCATTGAACTTTATAGCACAAAGAGAAACCTTAATATTTCCAAATTTAACAAATTTAACAAAAAATCAAAGCAGCGAGTGTTATGGTTTCAATATAAAATGGTCCCCAAAGCTCATATCTGAATGCTTGGTCCTTGGTGGGTGGTACTGTTTCATGAAGTTATGGAATCTTTAGGAGATGAGACCTAGCTGGCAAAAGAAGGCTGCTGGGGCAGGACTTTGGTTTTTACCCAGATTCCAAGTTTCAGTCTCTCTGCTTCCTACTGTCATGATGTGGACGTCCCCTCCCACAGGCCCTGCAGCTCCACCATGCCTCCCTGCCATGATGGATTTATCCTCTGAAACTGTGACCCCAAAATAAATCTTTCTTCCCTTAAGTTGTTCTATAAGGCATTTTTTCACAGCAACTCAAAAGCTAACTAATACAGAAAATTGGTACCAGAAGAGTGGGGTTGTTGCTCTGCTCAAACCTGACAAGGTGGTTCTTAGGCCTCTGGAACTGGTTTTCAGGAGGAATTTGAAAGAGGTGGAGATGCAGGCTAGAAAAGCCCTGGAATGCTATAAGCAGAACTTGATGGGTGACTCTGGTATCATTTTGGAGAACTAGAATGCCAACAGAAATGCAGACAATAAGGACAATGCTCATAGGATTTTAGAGGGAAATGAGGACACTACTGAGAAATGGACTAGAGGCCATTCATGTTACATTCTGGAAAAGAATTTCTCTGTATTTGGCATATGTCCTGAAAGCTTGAGACTGAATTCAAAAGTATTTGATTAATTAATTTGTCACAGTTAATTTCAAGACATCTACAACCATACTGCCCTGCCATGTGATCTTGTCAGAACTCAGAAGCCAGGCAGTGTCAGGCCTGGTTAGTACTTGGATAGGAGACTGCCTGGGATGACCGAGTGCTATAGACTTGGGAGAAGAATCCAGCAGCCCACTCCTGAAAAAAAAACCAGCCATCCAAAACCCTCTGAATAGCAGAGAAGCACTGACAATAATGCTGGGCATGACACAGTATCAGGTAGTGTTTTGTCTCTTGTACATAGGATCACCATGAGTCAACAGCACCTAACAACAAAAATAAGAACAATTTCAAAACAGCATAGCATTGAGGCTGTGGCATGGTTACTACTGTCTGCAGTGAGCTAGATTTATAGTGAGAATCCAGTGTGGAAAGCAGAACAGAAATATTTGATGCCACAGACCAGATGCAGCCTAAGATCCATGGGTTCCTGAAGGCAGATGAGGAGTCGGCGATGGGCAACAGACACAGCAGCTCAGAGGCAATGTGACCTTGTTTGGTTTTGTTTCCAGATAGCCCAGCCTTATATACAGAATTGCAATTCACTAAATCTTATGAAATGTCAGAAAATAGACAAGGAAGTTGGTAGCATTGATGGATTACATCAAGGTTTTGTCAACAATCACTTGATTATCACATGAGTGTTAGGTGGTGATCAAAGTAAGAGATGAACTCAGAGACAAATTGTGTTTACTTCAAAGAGATAAACCAAGATGACCTCAGCACCTATACCTCCTGTATCTAAATCAAGTTAACTATTCTTAACTTTATGCAGGAATTAGGGGCAGTTAAGTCTTACCTGTGTGTCACCCCACTGAGTCCATTTGTTATGACAAATGGGTGCTTTTTCTTATCAGAATGATTTGTTTACTATAGAGCTGTTGGTACAAAGGCTTTTGTTTGTGTTGACTTCAGGAGTTTACGCTATTGGAAGTCATTCAAGAATTTCCCTAAGAAAGCCTGCTAGGGAGGCTTATCAACACCCAATCTGAATTAGCACTGCTCATAGAGCCAGAAGATTAAATATTTATATAAGAAAAGGTGAGGCTCCAAGTCCCTTTCCATGAAGAGACCTTCTTTTTGGTGGTACTTTTCCCTTTTCAGAAGACTTTCCCTCCGAGGTTAGGAAGTACTCTTCCCCTTTCAGCAGACTTTCCCTACGATGCCTTTTTAAAAGTATTCTTCCTCATGTGGGGACTCTGTTTACTCTTCATGAGTGGACCTGGGTGTGGCAATTTGAGAAACATGCAGGGTGGCAAGAAAAATAATTTGAACTTGGTTGAAGTTTCAGATAAAACAGGTGCAGCCAAAGTGGCTGCAATTGTTGATGAGATTAACACCACTGAAAAAAAACCCTTACACTTTCCACTGGGACAATAGGAAGAAATATGACTTAACAGCAAATTATGGCCTGATTTGAGTCCACCCATCAGATGTCCCAGGGAATAAAACTGCAAACCTATTTTAAAGGCTTTCATCTGAAAAGACAGAATCAAAAGGTTGCCTTGCTTTAAAAGGGCCAGCAAGGATTGTTCTCCCAGGTTCACCTGCCTGGGCACTGCAGTAATGGTCCACAGGGCACAGCTAGCCTAGCTCAAGCTGGCAGTAGACCTTGGTGCTAGTTTTGCAGGAATATAGAGTGCAATAATTACAACATCATGGGGGCTTTCATCAGGATTTTTGAAAAAGATGTGGGAAGCCAGGCAATGTGTAACAGGATCAGATTACCTGTAGAGAGGCCCCGAGGGTGTGATGTGTGGAGATGTGAAGGTAAAGCCTAAGTTTCAATAGAGACACAGGATATTGGAGATGCTAGGAATGTGGGACCTCTGCTAAGGAAAGCTGCCAGAAATGAGTGGAGCTGGCATAAGAGAGAGGCTGTCTGGGTAGCAAATGGCAAGACAGAGTAGCTTAAGCCTGCTGGAAACCAGATGATACTACTACATGTGCCAGATGCCAGACACAGACCTGAAGTATTTAACGTTTATCCTGCTGGATTTCAGTCTTGCTTTGGTCCAATCTTTCCTTGCTATCTTCTGCTCTTCCCTTTTGGAATGGAAATGTTTACTCTGTGCAATTCTATGTTGGAAGATTTTGTTTTTATTTTGTAAGGGCTCACAGCTAAGAGTTGTTTTGAGCCTCAGAGGAACTCTGAACTTGAAACTTTAAACAATATTGGGACTGTTAAGACTGTTAGGGACTATTGAAGTTGGACTAAATACATTTTGCATTATGAGATGGCTGTGAGGCTTGGGGGAAGGCACCAAGGTTTAAGTGTTATGGCTTGAATCTAAAACATCCCCCAAAGGTCATGTATGAATGCTTAGTCCCCAGCTGGTTGTGCTGTTTTGAGAGACTGTGGAACTTTGGGAGGTGGGACTTAGCTGGCAGAAGTGGGCCACTAGTGATGGGCCTTTGGATGTTTTACCCAGCCCACCAACCCTGGTTGGCCTCTTTCTGCTTCCTTGTTGATGTCACATGAGTAGTCTCTGCCATGTGCTCTTGCTGCCTCCTTGGCCATGTTCTCCCTGCCAACAATGGCTGACCTCCTAAAGTCATGAGCTAAAGTAAGTCTTCCCTCCCTATACCATTCTGTGAGGTATTCTATCATGGCTACACAAAAGCTAACCAACACTAACAAGAGACCCCAAAATGGAATGCACATTGTGAAAAAGAAGTCTAACTGTATTACAGATGTGCAAAACAACCTCACTGAAGGGCTGAACAGAAAAGGTGTTGACCTTCCAAGCATTTGGGAAGATGAGACAGGAGGATCAGTGTGTGTTCAAGGACAGCCTGGACTACATAGTAGGTTCCAGGCCAGCTTGGGCTACACAGCAAGACCCTGTCCTAAAACAAACAAAACAAACCAAAAAAAGAAGAAAAAGATTAAACAATGATGGAAGTAATCAAAAAGATCAAAAAGGCCCTCAGACAAGGCCCAAAAGTCAGAATGATGTCAAAGACCAGGTGGTCAGTCATTCCAAACAAACTGGCCCCCGATGTTAGAAAGTCTTTGATACCAAAAGCTAGTTGTCAAACATTCAAAAACATACATTCCCCTCCTTTATTTTTTTCAAAAGAGAAACTTCCCCTGGCTATGCTTGCCACCAAGACCCTGCCAGCCCTGTAAAACACTAGTCTTGCTCAGCTCATGGCAGCTGCCTCTTCACATGCTGGCTGCCCAAGCAGGTCCCTTCCCCCTATCTTGTTCTCAAATAAACTTGCTCCTTGGCAAGTCAGAGTGGTTTGTTTTTTCTTTTCTGTGAGTCCCTGCAGCTAGATTTTCTCTATTACTCTCTATACTCACAGTATTTCTGTAAATATAAAACTGCATAGTTTGAGATGGGTGCGGTGGTGCATGCCTGTAATCCCAGCAGCTTGGGAGGCAGAGGCAGGAGGATCGCAAGTTCAAGACCAGAGACAGTCTGCATAATTTAGCAAGAACCTGTCTCAAAAAGTAAAAAAAGTGGGCTGGGGGTGCAGCTCAGTGGTCCAGCACTTGACAGCATGCAAGCACAAGGCCCTAGGTTCAACCCCCAATACTGAAAAAACAAAAAACCACACAGTTCATTTCTACACACGCACATATACATACATACAAAGAGGGGTACACAATTTATATAAATCTATCAAAACATTATGGATTCATATTTCTTAACATGGTAATATGTTTTTCTTATATAAGGTTTTAAACAGACGTAAATATGCATGATCTAAAAATGAGCACCCAAATTAGCCAAGGGTTATCTATTTTGGGCAGACACAACATATTGGCCTTGACTGTCTTCCCTTTTTTTGCTTAGCCATATTTTAAGTTTTGTTCAAGAAACATGCTAACACCTTTGTAAGATGAAAACTTTTACAAGTTATCAATTATTAGACATTCAAGAGTAGTCATTTTATTGGGTTTAGAAGGGTGTGACTTTGAATGACACTCACTACAAGCACTTTCAACCCAGAAGATCCCAAAAGTTTGTCTCATCTTTAAAATGTCTAGCATTCTACATCAACAAAAATTGGATAGAACAATAAAAATACAAAACTTAGACATTATAATGCCATTAACATCTTGAACTGAGTCAGGATTACTGTAGCCCTTATCTAATCCTAATCCTTCTCTTTTGTCCAGTGACAGTCTTCTTACTTCATCATGGGTATACACGGTATCCTTAGAGCTGGCTCTTTGCTAAGAATGCTGGAAAAATATACCAGAATGTTCTTCTCAGTCTTCAGTGAAAAAAGATAACCAGAGAGAAATAAATACCAAGACAGAGAAAGACAGATATAACATGGTGAAAAACCTAGGAGAACAGCTGGGAAGTTCATTAGAAGGATCTGCATTATTGAGCCCCTGACCAAGTATAAGCCTGGCAGGGGTGTTCTGCTGATGTCTGCGAAACAATGAAACCTATATGGTCCACAAAAGAGAACTATTTCAGCTGTGCCTAGCTTTGAGTGACTCTGTGGGATATAACATATTGCCATTTGTCAGGTTAAAATGATTGTTTTTGGTGGCAAAAGGAATCATCTTCAGTCCTCTGAAGCCTCACATGTTGATTTTTTAAAAATACTAAGAAATACTTTCAGTAAAGTAGCAAGATAAAAAATTAACATATAAAAACCAGTAGCTTTTCTTTATACCAATAACAACCAAGCAAAGAAAGAAACCAAGAAAACAATCCCATTCATAGTAGCTTCAAAACAAATAAAATACCTTGTAATAACCCTAACCAAGGATGTGAAAGGCCTCTACAATGAAAACTTTAAAACACTAAAGAAAGAAATTGAAGAAGACACTAGGAGGTAGAAAGATCCCCTATGCTCATGGATTAGAAGAATTAATATTATGAAAAAGGCTATGTTACCAAAAGCAATATACAGATTTAATACAATCCCCATCAAAATCCCAATGACATTCTTTTCAGAAATAGAGAAAACAATCCAAAAATTCATTTGGAAGCATAAAAGACCCCCAATTGCCAAAGCAATCCTGAGCAAAAAGAACAATACAGGAAGTATCACAATTCTATACCTCAAAGGTATAGACACAAAAAACTGCATGGTACTGGCAAAAACATAGACATGCAGACCAATGGAACAAAACAAAAAAAAAAAAAAAGATACAGAAATAAACCCATGCAGCTACAGACACCTGATACTTGACAAAGGTGCCAAAAATATAAGTTGAAGAAAAGACATCCTTTTCAACAAATGTTGCTGGGAGAACTGGATATCCTCATGCAGAAGACTGAATTTAAATTCTCTCCTCTCTCCCTTCTTCCCTCCCTCCCTCCCTCCCTCCCTCTCTCTCTCTCTCTCTCTGTACAAAAATCAGTTGAAAATGGATCAAAGACCAAAGACCTTATTGTAAAACCTAAAACTTTGAAACTGCTAGAGGAAAACATAAGGGAAACATTCCAAGTCACAGGCATAAGCAAAGACTTTCTGAATAGGACACCAAAATCACAGGAAATAATAGCAAGAATTGACAAATGAGAGTGCATGAAATTTAAAAGGTTTTGCGCAGCAAAGGACACAATTATCAGAGTGAACAGACAACCTATAGAATGGAAGAAAATCTTTGCTAGCTATACATCAGACAGGGGATTAATATCTGGAATATATTGTTGTTAGGTATCATTGAGTCGAGTGCAACTCATAACGACCCTAAGTACAACAGAACAAGTACTCCCCAATTATGTTTAAGCACATGACCTTATTTATGTTTAAGCTCATTGTTGCAGACACTGTGTCAATCCATCTAGTAGAGAGTCTTCCATATTCTCATTGACCTGCCACTCTCCCAAACATGATGACCTTTTCCAGGGATTAGTCACTCCTGATCACATGTCCAAAATACATAAGACACAGTCTAGCCATCCTTCCTTCCAAGGAGCACTCTGGTTGCACTTCTTCTAGGACAGATCTGTTGGCAGTTCATGGTATATTCCATATTCACCTCCAACACTATAATTCAAAAGCATCAATTCTCCTGTCTCCCTTATTGAATGTCCAGCTTTCAAAACCATATGATGCAACTGAAAATACCATGGCATGACTCAGCCATGGTATTTTATTTGCAGCTTTGTCTTCAATATGACAGCTTTACTTTCTACTACTTTAAAGAGGTCTCTTGCAACAGCTTTTCCCAATGCAATGTGTCTTTTGATTTCATTACTGCTGCTTCTACAGGTGTTTATTATAGAACCAACTAAAGCAAAATCTCAGACAACCTTAATCTTTTCTCTATTTATGACACTGCATACTGACCCAGTTGTAAGGATTTTTGTTTTGTTGATGTTGAGGCACAGTCTATACTGAAGGCTATGTTCTTTGATCTTCATCAGTAAATGTTTGAAATCCTCTTCACTTTCAGCAAGCAGAGTTGTGTCATCTGCATAACACAGGTTGTTAATGAATCTTCCTCCAATCCTGATGCCACATTCTTCTTAAGTCCAGCTTCTCAGGTTATTTGCTCAACATAGAAATGGGAGAGGTATGGCAATAGAATACAGCCCTTACTCCCACCTTTCTTGACTTTAAACCAAGCAGTGTTTCCTTGTACTGTTCGAACGACTGCCTCCTGGTCCATATACAGATTCCTCATGAGTACAATTAAGTGCTCTGGTATTCCCATTCTTCACAGTGTTATCCACAATTTGTTATGATTCAAATACTCAAATGTCTTTGTATAGTTGATTAAACATAGACAGACAACTTTCTGCTATCCTCTGATTTTGGCTAATATCCACCCAACATTAGCAGTGATGTCCCAGGTTCCACACCCTCTTCTGAATCTGGCTTGATTTTCCATAGTTCCCTGCCCTGTCTATATACTGCTGCAGTTACTTTTGAATGATCTTTAGTAAAATTTTGCTTGCATGTGATATTAATGATATTGTTTAATAGTTCCCATGTTCAGTTGGATCCCTTTTCTTGGGAATAGGCACAAATATGGATCTCTTCCAGTAGGTTGGCCAGGTAGCTATTTTCCAAATCTGCTGGCATAAAGAAGTGAGCACCTCCAGTGCTGCATCTATTTGTTGAAACATCTCTATTGGTATTCCACCAATTCCTTCACAGCAGCTCCCACTTCATCCTTCAGTACCACTGTTTCCTGATCATATGCAACCTCTTGAAATGGTTAATCATCTACCAGTTTTTTTTTTTTTTGGTATAATGACTCTGTGTATTCCTTCTATCTTCTTTTGATATTTTCTTCATTTTTATTTTCCCTGTAGAATCCACTATTGCCACTCAATGCTGGAATTTGTTCTTCAATCCCTTAAGCCTGAGAAAAACAGAGCATTCTCTTCCCTTTTGGTTTTCTGTCTTCAGCCCTTTGCACCTGTCATTAAAATATTTACTTTTGTCTTTTTTTTTTTTTGCGGTCTTGGGGGTTGAACCCAGGGCCTCACGCCTGCATGCTCTGCATGTGCTAGACCACTAAGCTATGCCCCCAACCCATTTTTTTACTTTTTGAGACAGGGTCTCACTAAGTTAAGCCGACTGCCTCTGGTTCAAACTTGCAATCCTCCTGCCTCCGCCTCCCAAGCCTCTGGGGTCACAGGCATGCACCACTGCACCCGGCGGCTTTTGTCTTCTTGAGCAACCCTCTAGAATACATAAAAAGCTCAGAAAAGTAAGCACCCAAAAAGCAAAGTATCCAATCAAACAATGGGCAAAAGAAATGAACAGAGACTTTTCAAAAGAGGAAATACAAATGGCCAACAATCACATGAAAAATGTTCAATATCCTTAGCCATCAGGGAAATGCAAATCACAACTATACTGAGACACCCTCTCACTCCAGTCAGAATGGCTACCATCAATAAAACAAGCATCAACAAACGCTGGTGAGGATGCTCGAAGGAAGGAACGCTTATACACTACTGATGGGCCTACCGGTCGGTGCAGCCACTATAGAAATCATTATGGAGGCTCCTCAAAAAACTTAAAATAGAACTGCCATATGACCCAGCTATCCCACTCCTGGGTATATACCTGAAGGAGTGTAAGTCAATATACCATAGAGATACCTGCTTATCCTTATTTATTGTGGTGTTACTCACAATAGCCAAGATTGGAATCCACCTAAGTGTCTATCAACAGGTGAGTGGATAAGGAAATTGTGGTATATAAACACTATGGAATTTTATTCAGCCATAAAGATGGACAACATTATGGCATTTGCTGGAAAATGGATGGAACTAGAGATCATCATTTTAAGCAAATTAAGCCAGACACAGAAAGATAAACATTGCAAGTTCTCTCTCACATATGGCTGTCAGGCTTCAATATATATTCACTATTAAGACATATAGCTCATGAAAGCAGATAGGATTTAAGTAGGGAAAGATAATAGACTAAATAAAAGGGGGAGGGGGCAAGTAGAAAGGGTAATGGGAAAAAAATACCATGTATGTTTCCTTTATGGCAAAATTGGGATGTACACATATAGACAGATGTACTCACAAAAAAGACAATCAAGCAGAAAGGAGACCATTAGTGGTGTGGGTGGGAATGGGGGAGGAGGGTCATGAGAGGGTGAGCAGGAAGTTAATGTGAGCAATGTACAATGAAATATACGCATAGAAATGTCATAATGAGGCCCAGTAAGTTATATATTTACAATTACTAATAAAAAAGTTCAAAAAAATAAGAATATGCACTTTCCAAACACCCATTAATATACAACCAATTGCTTACTTGATATTGCTTCGTCCTTAGCACTAAATATTTTGGAAAATGTTTATGAAAACATAAGAAGATTAATCCACCTCATCTGTTTAAAAATAAAACAGGAACAGAAAAATACCTTACATATTTACCATCCATAGTTGACATCTCCCAGTAAAAGAATCAGCTACTTGCCTAACAAGTTGCTAGTGTTTGGTTTGGTGACCTATTTGGATCTGCTTTCTCTCTAGGCGTATTATCTTGAAAGTCTCTGGTGGGCCAAAGGGAAGAAAATTATCTGAAGAAAAGGAACACTTTCACATTCTATCATTTATCTCCACAGTTCTTTCTCCTACCTAAATAATTTCTGATGAACTTTTAGAAATATGATCACAAAGACGATGATCAGGAAAAGTGAAAGTGGTAAGCAAAGCAAAACTATAATGGCAGGGGGTGAATCCAGATGTAAAAAGAAAGGTAGCTAACAGAGAAAGCAGGCAATCCTAACTCCATAAAGAGGTAAGGAGCACATACTGTTTTCTCCCTCTCAATGATCTGGATGTCTGAATCACAGTGGCAGGTACAAGGAGGCACTTTGGTGCATGCCTGTAATCCCAGCAAGTTGGGAAGCACAGGCAGGAACATCTGCAGTTTGAGGCCAGAGGCAGCACTCATAACTTAGCAACACCCTTCAACAAGATAAAAATATTTAAATGGGCTGGGGGTTTAGCCCAGTGGTAGAGGCTTGCAAAGTATGTGTGAAGCCCTGGGTTCAACCCAAAAAAGAAGGCATCTCAGAGTTCAGTTTCAGTCCCACTGATTTCACCTACTCCCTCCATATCCCTGTGCCTCCAGCCACTTCTCATGCCTCTCTAGATTCTCAACTGGCCTCCATGACTCCACTGACCTTCTAGCAACTTCTGATCTCCTTCCCTGGGTCTGCTCCTCTGCATGCTCAGCTGTGCACCACAAGATGAGGCAGAATAGAAAGACAGGAAAATTTGGGGGACAAACAAGAGCTTCCACCCCAATATCTGGTTTTAGTCTCACTTGCTAAAAATCAATAACTTTGACACAACAACAACAAAAAAAATGCTGGGAAGACTGCCTGCATACAAACATTACTTTTGAAACATTTTGCTCTGAGGTCCCAAGTTCAATTCCCAGCACCACAAAAATGGGAGAAGGACCTGGCAATCCACTCCCAACCCAATCCCGAAACAGTCAGCCATTGAAAACCCTATGAGGGTCGCTATGAGTCGGATACCAACTCCACGGCACCTAACAACAACAAATAATGAAAATGTTAAAATAACAATAAGCCATGTATGAGGTCAAAATGTATGGAACCCTTACATTTCACTTTCACCTCTGTAATTCTGTGCCTCTTTGAGACTTGCCCAGGCAACTCCCTTGTAACTATTTCCTTAAATCTATACAACGTATAGGCTGGGGTTTAGCTCAGCGGGAGAGCACTGCTCTGCACTCTGAGAAACCAGGTTTGAGCCCAGCACCACAAAAAAATGAGAAGAATGTTGCAATCCGCTCCTGAAGCAAACCCAAAACAATCAGCCATTGAAAACCCTATGAGCGTTGCTATGAGTCAGACCCCACTTGATGGCACCTAACAACATCTGAGGTATAATCTCATTTTACTAAAGGGAAGTTCCCCCAATAGGAAAACCTAAACAATGGGATAACTTCTTTTGTTCTTGTTGGCAAAATCCCAGCCTATGACGGGGCTTTTCTATACTCAGAGCCCACTAGGCCCTCAGTGCTAGGCTCCCAGAGCTGACACTACATGGGCCGTGCCCTAAATTAAATAAAACTGGAGGGAGCACGTGCACCTCCCTCTCTTGTGGCTTGATCTCTGCTCTCTGGGTGAGTCCTCATCTGTGTTTGGACGCAACGCGCCGCTCGCCCACCTGTATCCTATACACCTGTACACAACAAACCCTACAACTTTGGTTCACTCTCTGGCTCCTCCTGAAATTCTTTTCTGTAAGGAAGCCAAGGACTCGCTTAGCCTGAGAAAGGGCCCCACTAGAGGGACGCCCGGGCCAGGCGACCGCACTGAGCCGTCCTCTGCTGTGCCGCCGGCGATGCAGCGAAATGCTGCAGGCTCTTGGGCAGGCGACCTGCTCCGCCTCGGTTCTCTCCAACCCACGCCTGGGCCCGCAGTGCTCCCCAGGCACCTCCCGCGCCTCTTCCAGGGGCCACGTGCTCAGCCCGGCTGTCCACCGCTCCTCACCCCTTCTGCTCGCCCCGCCCACCGTCGCCCCGCTGCCTCTCCTTCTGACGACGCTGACCAAGGACAACGTCAGTGTCCAAGGACAACGTCCCCGGCCTTCAGGAGAAGCCCAACTCCCTCACAAGGCGCCAAACCCACGCCCTGGTTCCCTCACACCCTTCCACTTCCGCTCCCAGCATGCCCCGCGGGCGCCCCAACTCACACTCCTACAATTCCGCTCCCAGCATGCCCCGCGGGCCCCCCAACTCACACCCCTCCACTTCCGCTCCCAGCATGCCCCGCGGGCGCCCCAACTCACACCCCTACAATTCCACTCCCAGCATGCCCCGCGGGGGCCCCAACTCACACCCCTCCACTTCCGCTCCCAGCATGCCCCGCGGGCGCCCCAACTCACACCCCTCCACTTCCGCTCCCAGCATGCCCCGCGGGTGCCCCAACTCACACCCCTACAATTCCACTCCCAGCCTGCCCCGCGGGCACCCCAACTCACACCCCTCCACTTCCGCTCCCAGCATGCCCCGCGGGCACCCCAACTCACACCCCTACAATTCCACTCCCAACCTGCCCTACGGGCACCCCAACTCACACCCCTACAATTCCACTCCCAGCCTGCCCCACGGGTGACCCATCTCACACCCCTCCACTTCCGCTCCCAGCATGCCCCACGGGAGCCCCACCTCACATCCCTCCACTTCCGCTCCCAGCCTGCCCCACAGGTGACCCATCTCATACCCCTCCAGTTCCACTCCCAGCATGCCCCGCGGGGGCCCACCTCGCACCCCTCCAATTCCACACCTAACCTGCCCAGCGGGCACCTCCCCCCACACTCCTCCACTTCCACTCCCAGCCTGCCCTGCGGCCAGCTCTGGCGGCATCTGTTGCCCTGCACTGCTCTCCCCATGGTGTTCGAGGCCCATTTCCCGCCCTCGTGGCAGATGCGAGCCTAGAAGCGGTCGCCTGAAGACCCCCCTTCCTCAAGAGCCCTCTCCAGCTGGCCCTGTCGCCCAGCCTCTCAGGGCCTCCAGTAACAGGCAGCGCCCTCCCCTTGGTTGGCCGCCGGTTCGGTGTTCAGTGACTGCCTCTTGCCGAGTTTGCCCTCAGTCATTTGGGGGTTTTGATGATCACCACTTTGGGGCCAAATTCTATTCTCGGGAGAAGCTCAGATAAAGCGAGCCCCTGCTTTCCCAAACGTGTGACAGTCGGGTTCCATTGGGTCGCGTTCCACTCTGCATCGGCACCCACCATCCAGGGGGACCTGTCATCACACCTTACACCACCCTCGTCCCCAGCACGCTGTCCATGGGGTCATTAGGTATAGCCCCCAGACAGGGCCGTTTTTCTCACATGTTGCCAAGACACTGCAGAGGACAGGGAGACCACGCTCGGCTTGATCTGGACAAGGCGGCCTGAACAGAGAGCCCAAGAGTGACGTCGTACGCATGCTTACCACCTCACGCCTCTGATGTGCAGATAATGAACTCTTCAAGTATTTTACATTAATTTGTACTTGCCTCTCACCATGTATTGATGCAATCGTTGTTTTTAAATTTAGACATGAGAGATTTTGTTTATAGTCATTCTTGGCCGTACTCCCGGCATTCTAGTTTGTCATCTGTTGTTAGCTCTTCAGGAAATGCTCTCACTGAGTTACACAGGGTGCTTCTGGCCTCGAACTCGCAATCCTCCTGCCTCTGACTCCTTAGTTGCAGGGATTACAGATATGTGCCACAGCACCCAGCTTGGAATAATCTTTAGAAAAGGCAAATGGGATTTTTCTGCTCATAAAAAGGGACCGGACTCCATGGCACCTAACAACAACAAGAAGAAGGCAGGCATGGTGTCCCATCTATTAGGGCGGCTGAAGTGGGAGAATCACTCACACCCAGGACTTTGGGACCAGCCTGGACAACATATTAAGATCCTGTCCCAAAATAAACAAATTAAAAAAAAAAAAAAAACTTCAGGCTATCTGTATAAGGTGTATATGAAACAGAAGTGAATTGCATGTTTAAGTTTGGGTCCTGTCCTCAAGATATCTCATTATGTATATGTAAATACTCCAAAATCTGAACTAAATAAGAAATCTGAAATACTTATGGTCTCAAGCATTACAGATAAGGGATAATCGATGTGTATAATGAAGCTACATACATCTTTTCCCTGGATTTAACACTGTTAACATTTGACCATGATTGCCTTTTTGTTTGTTTCCAAAGTGTTTTAGACATGTGATGTTATTTTACCCTTAAATAGTTTGGAGTACTGTTCTAAAATGTAAGCACATTTTCTTCAGTAACTGTGATATTATTATCTCATAACACCAACAATTATTTAATATCATCTAATACCTTGTCCAGGCTGGGATTCAGCTAAACTGGTAAAGCACTGCTCAGCAGTCTCTGGGGTCCTAAGTTCGATTCCCAGCACTGCAAAAATGGGAGAAGGATGTGGCAATCCACTTCTGAGGCAATCCTGAAACAATCAGCCATTGAAAACCCTATGAGAATCGCTATGAGTTGGACACGACTCAACAGCACCTAACAACAACAACAAACTTAAATGCCTTCTGTGGATTCCTGTTGCTTCTAAGGCAGAGGCCACAGCCAGCCTCATGGATGGTGACTCCACATTCATCCCCCACGATAGCCAGACAGGCTTCAGTTCCTCAAACTCTCACATTTTATTCACATCCAAGCTTTCACTAATGTGCCACTGCCTGACTTCCCTCCCTCCTGACAGAGCTAAATTCCACTCATTTCTCAGGTACCAGGTAAAACATGGCATCCTCTGGGAGGGCTCTCTAGTCCTGACTAGATGAGGTACCCAGCAACATGATCCCCGGGGTCCCTGTACTTTCCTCATCCAGCTTTCACAAGGGCATTGTAATTCTTTAATTACTTCTTCTATATGAGAAAATGGACTCCATGAGGGCAAGGGCTGGGTATATTAAATTCACTACTACAGTGTTTATACAATAGTTAAAGCACAACAAATACTTATTAAGTAAATTAGTTAAAAGGGATGATGGAGATTTAATGAAGTAGAAGAAGGAATACAGATATGGATAATGTCAAATCAGCTGCCATCATTTATCCCCACATCTAACAGCAAAATTCTGCCTGACAGGAAGAAAGCAGGAACTAGTGTGAGGACAGCAAAAGCACCCTTCCTAGAAGCTACAGTGAAGCAGACTTCTTGGCCTTGGATTCATCAATACAGTAGATACTTGCGTATGCACCATC
>VMDO01032904.1:0-18507 GCA_007922755.1 Pedetes capensis
ATAGAAGACCCAGAAATACCTCAATACACCTATAGCCACCTGATTTTCAACAAAGGAGCAAAGCAAGTAAACTGGACAAAGGACGGCCTCTTCAACAAATGGTGCTGGGAAACATGGTCATCCACATGCAGAAAAATGAAAGCTGACCCGCATCTCTCAATGTACACGAGAGTTAACTCAAAATGGATAAAAGATCTCACCATAAAACCAGAAACGTTAAAACTTGTAGAAGGGAAAATAGGCAATACACTCCACCATATAGGCTTAGGAAAGTATTTCCTTAATAGGACTCCAATTGCTCAAGAAATTGCAACAAGAATAGATAAATGGGATTACATGAAATTAAAAAGCTTCTGCACAGCAAAAGAAACAATTAACAGAGTCAAGGAAACCCACACAGAAAGGGAAAAAATCTTCACATTTTATACATCAGATAAAGGTCTAATTACTAGAATTTATAAAGAACTCAAGAAAAAAACTCCCCAAAAAGCAAACAACCCAATACACAAATGGGCAAAGGAACTGAGTAGACAGTTCTCAAATGAAGAGGTCCATAAAGCCATGAAACACATGAAAAAGTGCTCAATATCCCTAGCCATTAGGGAAATGCAAATCAAAACAACTCTGAGATTTCACCTTACACCAGTAAGAATGGCCAAGATCAATAAAACAAATAACAAAAAAATGCTGGCGAGGTTGCGGCGGAAAAAGGAACACTATTACATTGTTGGTGGAGCTGTAAATTGTCCAGCCACTGTGGAAATCAATATGGAGGTATATTAAAAAACTGAAAATAGATCTACCATATGACCCAGCTATAACACTACTGGGAATTTACCCCAAGGGAGATGGGTCATCATACCACAGAGACACCTGCATCTCCATGTTCAATGCTGCACTTTTCACAATAGCAAGGATATGGAATCGACCAAAGTGCACTTCAACAGAAGAATGGATAAAAATCTATGGTACATATACATGATGGAATACTACTCAGCAATCAAGAAAAATGAAATAAGGTCATTCACAGCAAAATGGATGGAATTAGAGAAAATTATTTTAAGTGAACGAACCTAAGCTCGGAAAGAGAAACACCACATGTTCTCACTCATATGTGGGAATTGAATCAAAATTACAAGAATGAAACATCCTATTCAAAGGTCGGATCAAAATTAAAGGGGGGGGCAGCTAAGAATGGTGTCAATATAAATGGTCTAGAAAATGCATGCGATTGTTCTGACAAGATAATAACAAAGACCGCTACAGGAAAAATTTCTATCTTAAACAGAACTGGAACCCAAGGACATATAGAAAAATACTACTAAATAAAAGATAGAGAAGACTTAGATGGGAAACTTAGATGGGAAGGTTGGGAGGGGGGAAGCATAGGGGAGGGTAAGGGGCAACCTATATGAATAATGTTTATCAAAATGCATATATGGAAATGTCACAATGAAAAGCATGTCAAAATGAATCACATTAAGTTGTACATTTAAAATTTCCAATAAAAAAAACTCATCACCAAGTCTAAAGACACATACATTTCAGTTCAAATTTCAAAACCTAGGGCACTCAGTAATCTGAATACAGTACAGAATTTCATTCATTTCAGCAGAATGCGAGCAGGGGACACATGTGGGCCATTAAACTGCCAGTGTCCTCCATTGAGTCCTGGTCACCACCATTCCAAATTAGGGCTTTCAGAGTGAAGGGACCCTGAGTTCACTGAAGATAGACCTAGAGTCCCTTGAGGACAGAGCTTCATGTTCCTCATCCTGACTTGAGGGAGGCACCTGCATCTACTGTGCAATGGTGAGTGAAAATCTTTCCACCCTCTGTGAGCAGGGGAGGGTGACTTCAGCCAACTCAGGACAGGAGTGTCATCAAATAGAAAATGGGACTCAGAGTGGCCAGTGTTTCCACTGGACACACAAGACATGTGTCCCTTCATAGGGTATTCATGCAATGTCCTTTCATACTAATTTAAATATGCATCCTGTGATCTCTGTTGCTAGTATAACATGCACATTGTGTCCTTCCAGTACTAATATAACCTCCACACAGTGGGCTCCTCACAGTAATATCCTAACGACACAGTGGCCTCTAGACACTACTGTAATATACACACCTACTCCTAGTAGTATAATATCCACATAGAGGCCTATAATAGCCATGAAATATCCACACAGTATCCTCTAAAACTAATAACTGTCCACTCTTAATACTAATGCACTTTGCACCCAGTATCCTCAGGCACTCATGTAATATCTAGCCAGTGCCCTAAAGGCATTCAAATTTTCCTACAAATGTGATGATTTTACAGCTTTGCCTGAACTGGGTTTGGGTAGGGTTAGTGTGTATAAAGAACTCTGACATCTGGTATTCACATGTTTCAAAAATCAATTTACTTCCTAGTAGGCTCAAATGTATAAGAAACCCACCATGGTGGTAAGAAGTACTCTTGATCTTTTCACTCATATTCCCAGTGGTTAAGGCTTTCCCAGATTTGTAATCCCACATAAAACACTGCAGTGTATTTTACATTAAGCAAAGGCACCCCAAGGAGACCACCATGACTCCAAATCAGGAAAATGTGTTTTCTACATCATCCAACCTGTAGGCCCACTCAATTTTCATTTCTCCCCCTAGGAGAAAAATTGTTTATCCACTTGGATCTACTATTCCTTTTCTACAACTTTTACTGAGACTCTCTCATTTTATTACCTTGAGAGATGGACAATCACAGACATTTTTGCCTGAGTGCCCATTTTCAGTTAATTGGAGTATATACCTGGGAATTTAATTGTTCAGTGGTTTGCCAAATCTATTTGTACCTTTTTGAGGAAATGCCAAGCTACTCTACATGTAAGTGGGCCCATGCTATGCCCATTGCCATAGCAATGTTTAAGGGTGCCAGGTTTTCCAAATCTTTACCAACATGTGTTAATTTTAGATATTTTGATTACAGCTATTTGGAGTGATGTGGAATTTCACTCTGGTTTTCATTTGAAGTTCCAAAATGGCAGATGTTAAGCATCTTTTCATGTGTTTGGGGTGAAGTGTGTAATCAATCCTTCATCAGTTTTTAAATTGGGTTCTTTTGTTCTTTGGTGCTGAGTTATACCAGTTTATATATCTTGAATAACAGATGCTTTTCAGATATATAAAGTGTAAATTATTCTTACATTTTATGTATGGTCATGTCATGTGTATAGGGGAGAAGGATCTGGCAAACCACTCCTCCAAAAAAGAACCTGCCATTGATAACAATACGAATAACAGAGAAACAGTAACAATAGTGTTCCACCTCTTGTATGAAGGGCCCCTGAGTTGGATAACAACTGAATGGCACCTAACAAAAACAACTCACTAAGTTATGCAGGCTACCTCTAGTCTCAAACATGTGATCCTCCTGCCTCTTATAAGAAATACATATTTAATTTCTGCCTCAGATTCTTGGCACTTAGCTCTTGTGCCTGGAATCTGAAGGCACATGTCCATTTGTCTACTAATGGGATGCCTGCTGGCTTAAGGACACTGGGTGACCTAGGATGGCTGGTTGCAGGGGAACCAACCATGTCTCTAGTGGGTAGGGTTTGTGGTTAGTGTCCAGGTAAGGGTCAGGGTTAGGGTACTGACCAGTAAGAGGTGAATCTTCTGAACACCACTCCCAGGCCCCAAAGAGACCCTGTCTGGCCAATGGACATGGTGCCCAGGACAGGTTGAGGGCACCATGGTGCAGCTGCTTTTCAGCTGCCTCTTTCTAACTCACAGGTGTATCCACTTTCTTGTTATCATTTGACCCCCATAGGTGTGCCACTCCTGCTCTTTTGAGTTCAATTTCTTCTCCTTGACAGGCAGCTATGGCTACAATAGCCCTGTTTCCCCAACTGTCTGAAATCCAGGAAGAAGTAAAGCAGCAGCATTGCTGAGTGGAATTGCTTACCTCTGTGGGTGCCTCACTTGGGAGAATCCAAGAGACAATGCTGTAGGAAGCCAGGCCCACCAGAGAGAAGGAATCATCCAAACAGCAGCATCAGTTAGAGGAAAATGTTGCATCACCAGTGGAGCAACAATTGCATTTCTCATTCCAAAAGCATGTCTCCCCAAGTTATTTTCTCCATTCGCTAATATAGATTTTACAAACTAGTGGACAAAGAAATATGTGTGTTACTGTTGGAGTGGTAACTAAACAGTTCCCAGGTGTTACAGAGCAATTCAAGTAGAAAGCAGAGCATCCTTGACCACAAATCTTTGAAGAAAAAAAAAATCACCTCTTGGAAAACTTTTAGATACCAGTGGCTATGTCCATGTGGATGGGAAGGAATTTATTATAGCCCCTCTGTGTTCAGAGAGAGGAGCTCCTGGCATTCCCTAGATGAGGAAGTGCAATTCTGTACTTTGATTAGGGGGTGGGGGAATGTCTTAAAGTAGCCAAGGTTTGATGTGGCTTAATTAGGTTTTTCTTCTTCTTATAACAGGAGATGGTGGTGGGCACCAAGGGTCAATCTTGGCTTCTGGAAATGTATTTTATACCTGCAGTCCCACCAGAAGGGTCTAGCAGAGGCTCCTTTCAAAGGACACACAGGTGGTCAATGATTGAAGTTGTTGTGCCACGTAGTCATGACTTCACAGTTGAGGCCTGCAGAGCCACCTAACTTTTAGGTGGCAAAGAGTGTGACCCCTACTCTGAGCTGATCCCTATTCAAGGTCTTGGGTACAGGGCAGGAGGAGTGAATAATGTCCTGCATGGGAGGAAAGTATAGTTGATTAGGGGAGTTAAGTAATTAACTGAGCCGAGAAAAATGGGAGCATTTGGTGTAGCAATGAGTCTGTGGAGGTGGTGAACAGCTTCCTGAGTGAAGAGCTCCAGGAGAAGGGAATGTGAGTTTTGTTCTTTCTTTTCTCTTTTCTTCCTCTCTTTCTTTCCTTTCTCCTTCCTTCATTGTAAGAAAGGGGTCTACCACTGACTAAAGTCCCCAGCCTGAGAGTGAAGTTTGGATGGGATTGTCACCACAGGCCTCCTTGTGTAGTCCAACTGGGTCTTGAGTGGGATCCAGCAAAAGCTCCCACTCACACAAAGAAGCAGAACATCTATGGCCCTGGAAATTCCCCAGTACCTCCTCACAATGTGGGTGGTTGGATGTGTATAGGACTGAAGCCTAAACCCAGGGCCTCACACATGGTAGGCAAGTGCTGTGCCACCAAGCTGCATCTCACCTCACTTCCTAAACTTTTTAATCCAGTCATCCCTGTTCCCTGTGAGGAAGGTAGAATGGGATACAACCTATCTTGCAGATGAGGACAGTGAGACTTAAGGCCATTTAAGTCCTGAGCTATGTGGTCCTTTTTGCCCCTTGAAGGTTCACCCAAGGACAAGCCTCAGCATGTCTAGAGGGAGCCAACGAAATGAAAACACCCCTCCTACTAGTAATAGAAAAATTCAGCCTGTTGTTGTTAGGTGTCAGGGTTCAGCTCAGACCCCACAGAGGTCAGAGCCTTGCCTTGAGACCAAGTGGGTATCAGGGACCCACTGGACCGGGCAGGTGTAGTGGCCAGAGGCGCCAAAGAAGGACCTCAGGAGACCTTCTGTGGGAAACAGGAGAGAGAAATTTTATTGGGTTACTCCCCAAGTGGGGTGCAACCAGCAAGCAGCCCCTGTCAAGTTCTCAAGTGCTAGCTCTAAGCCTGCAGCATAGAATGCTGCAGGCTCACTAATGGTACAGCTCAGCCTTAAAGGCACAGCCACAAGCAGTTGGTGTTCCGCTGGGCTGGAGGTCAAGTGGTCTGGACTCTCGCAGCTTGCCTTCTCTGCCTCCCTCCTTCCCAAGGGTGGGAGGAATTGGGAGGCTTTTCATGGCTTGCTTGTAGCCTTCGGCACTTCGGAGCCCCTGGGTTTGATGTGTTGGCTTGCTTGGAGATCTTCTGCTGGATTGAGGAGTGCTGAATCGAGGTGATGGGGTCCAGACAGCAGTTGAAGGATGGTGAGAGGTGAAGGGGTGAAGTGGGGTCCGGGGCCCTGCTTATAAAAGCTCTCAGAGGGGGATGTGTACTGGGGATAGCCAATCAGGGCACATTCCTGACAGGTAGGGCAGGTAAACTGTCATACCTTCCAGGTATGGGCAGTTATTTAACTGGGGTGCTGGGGGGTAGCCAATCAAAGTTGAGGTAGTTGAGGCTGGGTCAGGCTGGTCTCAGGGACCATCTTTGCTCACTCGATGGGAAGGGTAGGATTATGTGGAATGTGGCCCTGGGGTCACCTAGAGGTCCCTCAAGCTAGTAGGAGGGACCCTAGTTATGGGGTGCATTTTTAAAATCCCCAACAGTTAGGTGAGGTCAAGTCAGGTCCAAGTCATAGTGACCCCATGTACAAGAGAACGAAACACTCCCTGACACTGTGCTGTGCCTAGAACTGTCAGTGTTTCACGGCAACTCCTGGGGTAGATGATTGAGCTAGGCTCCCTCATCCAGAGGCAGCATCCTGACCTTGATGGAAGAGCCCCTAGTAAATAGGAGGTCAGAAGATGGGGCTCAGTGCTGTGTAGGTTCTGGCTGTCTTCTCCTGGGTCTCTGTGCTTTACCACTTGTCCCGAAGGGTCTTCCAGCTATGCCAGCTGTGTAGGGAAGAATTGGGAGGAAATTGGCAAAAACTCCCAAACTGGGAAAATGGCGTTTGAATATCTGGTTTGTAAGTTAGAAATCTAGGGAAAATGAAAGTAAGTTGGTTGCATGTTTGTACAAAACCCTTCCTGATTGGACAATTGGACTGAAAGCTGATTGGCTCAGGCCATTCCATGGGTGAACTATATAAAGAGCTGCGCTGCAGCAGCTCGACCTCTTTTTTTTTGGCACGGCCTTTCTGGCATCCCTTTCTGCGCCTTCTCGCCTGTTCCTGCCCGGACCACAGATGAGGAAGCGCCTCTCCCGCTGCTCTCCCCCGAACCTTTGATGAGGAAATAATGCTCTCCCGTCACAATCCTTGACAAGGAAAAGAACCTGCTCTCCGTCTGATCACCGAGGAAGCGGCAGCTGTCTCCTCCTGACCACCGAGATGACCAACTCAGGTGTTTGTCCCTGGAAGGCAAAAGCGCCTGAGGCTTTTCCTTTCTCCCATCTCCGCCGGGGTCCTGAGGGCCGCAGGAGTCTGCACCCCTCACCTGAGGGTCCTGAGTGAATTGTGTTTAGTATCTGTGTGCGCGGTGGTGCAGCCCGTCCGAACCTTCAGGCCGGGCCGGGAGGCACGCGCCCCCAAGCTGCCCTGGAGGACAACCTTACACCCACTGCATAGGGCAGAGTAGAATCAAGCCCAGCCCCATTTCCTTCAGGGAGAGGTAGGAGGCTTCTGGGTAGAGGCCCCTTCAGCTCCTCTGTAGCCTGTACTTACTGCTCTGCTATCAGCCCTGAGGGCTGAGAGGAGGGATTTTCTTTAGAAGATGATCTGGTGACTCAGTACCTCCATCTGCAGCAGAGCCCCTGCTGGGTGGGAAGATGCCCCTGGGGACCCAGAAGGGAAGAGCACAGTTTTCTGTGGTAGCTTCTCTGCCAGGAGGCCAGGCCCATGTGGTCTGAGTGTCTGTGTCCCCCCATTCTTCTGTTGAACCCTCATCTCCAAGGTGGTCATGCTAGGAGTGAGCCTTTGAGGGGGATCAGGTCCTGAGGGTGGAGGCCGCTGCATTGGAATAGGTGTCCTTACCAGGTGGCAGAGGGTTCCCTGCAGCCTCTAAAATGGAACCTAATACTGTCAAAATAGGAAGGCAAAAGGTAGACAAAGGTGAAGAAAAAAAGGAGGAAAGGAAGGCAAGAATGAAAAGGAATGGAAAATAAATGAAATGAAAGCTGGCCATGGTAGGTCACATCTGTAATCCCAGAGATTAGAGCTGGCCTGTATACTTTAAAGAGAAGACCCAGTCTCAATATAAAGTAAAAAAACAAAAATGGCCAGGGGTACAGCTCATTGATCCAGCAAACACAAGACCCCATGTTCAATCCTCCAGTACTGCCAGAAAGAAAGAAAGAGGGAGAGAGAGAGGGAGGGAGGGAGGGAGGGAGGGAAGGAAGGAAAGAGGAGAGGAGAGGAAAGGAGAGGGGAGGGGAGAGGGTATGGGTAGAGTTAGAGGAGAGCAGAGGAGAGAAAAGGAGAGTAAAGAAAGGAAAAATCAAACCAAAGGCCAGGTGCTATGCCTCAAGGCTTCTCATCCCAGCCAGGCATGAGTTGGATCCAAGATTTCGAGGCCAGAGTCTTAAGGAGACTCCAGATAAGAAATACAAGTAATAATAATAAATAAAGCAGCACCTGGGAATATTGGATGTCATTCGGGGGGCTGAGAATGTCCAAGGGATGGACAAGGCCCTGGACTCAATACCCATGTATTGAAAATGCAGGGGGAAATTTTTTAAATTGGGAAGAAAGAAAAAGAGTAAATGTAAGGAATAGGAATTAATTATGTGTAATAGGAATATAAGTAAATAATGAGAGAAACTGTGTGTAAGTCATGAAGTGTGAAATGCTGTGACACCCCATAAAGCTGATGCAACCTGAGCCCCCCCTGGGGCTGCCCCAGGGGAGAGTGACATGTGTGCATGAGAGTGGTGATAAAGTTAGGCCCCCGGCACCCGATAACCACATGGCACAATGATGTCGATACAAGATAACCAGATGGAGCACATCTGAACTGTGTAAGAAGAGAAGAGCCCTGACAGCAGGCAGGCTCCTCAACTCTAAACGATGACTGCCATCACGTCACGCTGAGCCCCCCACCAACAGAGGAACTGTCGCCATGTCCTCACCATCTCCGCACCGTGAGAAGAAGGACATCGGGAAGGAAGGCCAAGGACACCGCTCCACCGGACAGATCTCGAGGCTTATCTGCATCATCAGAGGTGCCAGGTAGTGGTGTGTCAGGATGAGTGTGTGTGTGAACTAACCCTGTGTGTAGCAATAAAGGTTTCCTGCCAGTGACAATATCTGGTCCTGTTGTTCCCAACCTCACCTCCATATCTCTCGCTCAGCTCCATCCCCATTTCCTCCATCAGGACAGCACAGAAAGTGAAGAGCCCAAACAGAAAGGCAAGACAAGAATGGGTGGGAGGAAAGGACAGAAAAAGAAAAAGAAAAGCCAAAAAAGAAAAATGAAAAAGATGAAAGAGACGAAAATGGAGAGAAAGAAAAGGAGAGAATGAAAAGAAAGAAAAAACCAAAATGGAGAGACAAAAGAAAAATACAAAGAAAGAAAACAGAGAAAAGAAAAAGAGGAGAGAAGGAAAAGAAAAAAGAAGAGGAAAAGAAAGGCAGAGAGAGAGAGAGAGAGAGAATAGAAAAAGAAAGGAGTTGAAAGAAAAGGAGAGGAGAGAGAGCAGAGAGAGGAAAGAAACAGCCCGTTGCCGTCTTCTTTGCCCTCCCTCTGCTGCTCCTCCCTTTCTTCGTCCTCCCCGCCTTTGTGAGGTGAAGGCAGAAGCCCCTGGACTAATAGATTCGTTGGAGGGTAGTCTCAGCTTCATAGCAGTGAGGACGTGTCCCTACAAGCATCCGTATCCCTGCATCTGGCTCCCCACACCCATCCCCTATCCCATAAGGGCCTTGAGGTGACCAGCGTTGAGGATCCGGTTGCCGAGGGCAGGGGGCGCCGGGGCTCCTATCCGAGCGTCCGGTCAGGAGGGCAAAGGATCAGAGGCGACAACTGGTCGCCCCGCGTGTGCCTGTGCGGAGGGTAATTCCGAGGACAGTGGCCGACCTCCCTGGACAGAGAGGAGACAGAACAGTGTCCAAACACCGCAGAGACTACCGATCCAGAAGCCTGAGGCTGGACAAGCGTGGTGGACCGGGCGCGCCGGGTCCGCCCGCGGGATTCATCGTCGACCTCTCCGTCTCCCGGCCGGAGGTGGGGAGAAGAGGGGCGCCCCGCGCCTCCCCCGGACCCTCTCCCCCGCCCCTCCTGTGTGCGGCTGTGGGAGACGGGACGCCCACGGAGCCACCACTGCCACCTCCCTCCACTGGGACTGGAGAAAAAGACGCGAGCCGGGGGCCAACGCCCGCGCGTCCTCGAGGCTTCCCGAAGCCCCGTCCCCCCGCGGCACCGGTACCGACGAAGAGGAGAGGGGTTGGGGCGCCACCCCACCCCCAGTGGAATGGCCCGAGGTCGCCGTCTTTCCGCCGCCAACGCGCCACAGCGGGTAGGATGCCTCGCCCCTCTGGGCGGGGACCAGTGCGACAGTAGCGCTCGTTGCTCTTGGCCCAATAGGCAGGGCTGTAGAGAGGGAGGGGGCGAGGTGTGACCTCCCCGTTGGCTGTCTCTCAGAGGAAACGGTGGAGGTGAAGATGGGATCCGGCGGACGACGCGCGCGCTGCCACGCCGAACCCACCCGGGAACCCTGCAGCGGCGCCAGCGGAAATCCGGGAGGGGCCGCCTCGGGTTTGCCAGATGCTCCCCTACCCCTGCCCTTGGGAAGGGCGGGGAGCGACCGACAAACCCTTCTGTGGAGAGCTGACTTTTCAATAGATGGCAGCGACGGAGCGGCAATGCTGCACACGAAACCCCAACCCAGAAGTAGGTCCTCTAGGAATAGCGCAGCACCGGGCTCCCCAGGAACCTGCGCTGCGCAACGGGGCGAGGGGACGACCACCCTTTCTGGTCTCATGCCCTTTCTGAGAGGGGCTTTTTGCCGGGGGCAGGGTTATGGGAGAGGGTGGAGGGCGGAGGAGACAGGCGGCGCCTCCCGCTGGTGAGGGCAGCCAGAGAGCAGGTGTCCAAGGCCTATGGAGGATCCTTTGGGCTGCTATCTTCGTGGGCATGGAGGCCTCTTGGCAATAGTAAAGAGGGGGAAAAAGTCATCTGTAAAAATTGAAAAACTCTGATCTGGGCAAAGTGGTCCATGCCTGTAATCCCAGCGGCTCGGGAGGCGGAGGCCGGAAGATCACAAGTTCCAGACCGGAGGCAGTCTGTGTAATTTAGCAGCACCTTGTGTCAAAAAGTAAAATAAATGGCCTGGGGATGCATCTCAGTGGTCCAGCACTTGTAAAGTAGGTGAGGCCCTGGGTTCAACCCCCAGTACTGCAAAAGTAAGTAAATAAAATAAAAAATAAAAATAAATAAAAATCTCAAAAACTCATGGTTATGGTCAAGGGGAGAGAGAGACAGGGAAAGAGGCAAAGAGGTCCCCAAACATATCACAAAAGGGTGAGGTATTAGGAATGAGAGGGGATAGCAGAGCGAGTGGAAGAGTGCAAGGAGTAGGGGTGAGAGGGTTAGGAGGTTGGGATAGAGAGGAATGCTTCATCCTGCTAGTGTTACAGCTCTTGACTAGGGCCAAGGATGTGGGGATCCTCAGCCCTTGGAGGTGTTACAGCTCTTTTTCTGTGAGCTAAGGATACTGAGATTCCTGGGCCCCACAACTATTACAGCTCCTATGCAGGCCCAGGCAGTGGAGACCGTCAGCCCTTCCAGTTGTTACAGCTGTTTGTGTGAGGTAAGGACATTGAGATTCCTGAACCCCTCAAGTGTTACAGCTCCTATGGAGGCCCACAAGGTGGAGAATCCTAAGCCTTTGGCAGCATATGAAGTTGAGACTTCTGGGCAGGACTGGGTATAGGGATTCCTTAGTCCTCCACAGCAACCAGTGGTTATAGCTCTTAAGTTCAGTGGCTCTCTGGAATGCTTCCAATAAGGAGAGCTTGGGTCTTTCCCTTCTGCTCTGTTCTTGCTCTGCTTGCTTTCTGCAAGTGTTCAGCTGCCAAGCAGGCAGCTGCTTTCCTGCTCTGCAGCTTGTTTTTCAGGCTGCACCTATGTCCCTGAAGCCTCTTTCCACTGGCTTCACTGATCTTCCATCTCTGGCATTTTCCTTCATGTTCCCAGCTCATCAGCTGCTAAAGAGACAAGGTGAGTTGAACAGCTACTAATGTACCCAGAACAGAGGCATTTCCACCAATCAACCTCTCCATCTCTCAGGCAAATGAGGGAGTATAAGCTCAAACTTCTATTACCTGTGTACCTGCAACTGTACCTCCCCATCAGGAGACAGGGGACCAGCGGGAAGGATGACCCAGTGAGGCAGAACATGTGAGGGGCCTCAAATCACTTGTTACAACAATGTCTCACTGGTGCCACTGCTGAACTGAGGTGGAAGCTTATTCCCTCTTAACTGCTGGGCAGGAGACTGGTTCCCTCTTCCTTCAAGGTCACAGATACTGAGCTCCACACCCACAGTGATGTCCTCATTCTGGGAAAGTTGTCAGGTGAGAGAAGGGACAGGAGGACAGCTTGGTGTCAGGCTCAGGGGCTGGCCACACATAAGTGAGGGGCAGCTACACCCTCTGCAGTGCTCTCACATGCTCTCTGTCCCCCCAAGCCAGTGGCACTGCATCTGCCATCCAAGGACAGGGCAGCAGAATCCAGACACCATTTTCATCCTGGCCTTTGCCCTTGTCCAGCACAACATGGACCTGTAGAGCCCCAGGATGAAGCTCAGGTAGAAGATGAAGGTAGAAGCCTTGTCACAACCACCGTGGTGTGTTGACCTAACCCAGGAGGCCAGGTCCCACAGCCATTTCTGCTCTGCCTGTCCCCCCTGCCAGGCAGGTCCCCACGACACCATAGGTGGCCAAGAGATATGGACATGGAGGCTTGTGCCAGAGAGCAGGGCTCCAGTGCACTGGGTGGGGCACAGAGGCTTTCAAAGAGCCCAGCATGAGATGCCCTGAACACTCTCAGGTGAACAGTGGAGGGCACAGCATGGGACACCGAGGCTTGCATCTGTTCGGTGTCCAGGAACTTTGCTGCAGGAGTTCATCTTGTTCTGGAAAGGTGAAACTGACTTGCTTTTAGTTTGCATTTTTTCCCTAATGGTTGCATTTTTTAAAGGGAGCCTAATATCACTGTAGACAGAAACACAGTAGAATTTTCATAGGTAGAAGTTAATTATAAAATATCCAGGAAGCAAGCTGTTGATTCCTAGCCAGACAGACACTGACTCTGGCTTACAGGCACTAGTCTGAGACCCATGTCTGCAGAGGTGGCTAGGTTGGAGTGGTGCCCCTGAAGTGGTCAGCAAGAGGGGAGGCTTCCTTTTTCTGTGCCGAAGAGGCAGGAGAGGGACTGACAGGGCAGCTCTGTGTCAAGAAAGCCTGTCCATTGTGTGCCCTAGAGACTCTGGAAGGAGGGAGAGAGGGTCCTTGTCCCTGTCCTGGGAAATCCCCCCTGAAGAGCTGAGGGTAGATGTAAAAACAGACCCATATCCCTTTGGAAATTGTGCCATGTTTCACATCAAGAAGGCAAAGCTGGTGACAGTCAGGTCCCACCACATCAGCTTGTTGAGCTGTTTACGTTGCCCACTCTTCTCCTTCACTGTATCAACCATGGCTGTCATCTAATCTCCCGGGGTAGGAGGGTTCTCCTGGGTAGTGTCTCCAGCTCCTGGTGGATTTTTAGGGTGTCCTCACCTGTCCCCTGAAGATAGAGTCATTGTATTAGGTGGATTCACTGTAGCAAGGAGGTTAAGGTCACCTCAGATGTTTCCCCAGAGAGCAAGCCCATCAGAGGTGGCCCTGAATTCAGCTCCAGGACCTACTGGGCCCCTGAGTGTCCTGTGTGAGGCAAGAAGGGTGCTGAGCTCTCACTGCACAGGGCCCTTGGGTAGGTCTGAGGGCATTACACACCACAAGGAAAGTCAAAGCTGCATTTCACTGGAAATCCTATCACCAGGAGAGAGGGAAGGTGGTCAGGAGATGCCTTGGTGGTGCAGGGATGTACTCTTTTTTTCTCTCTTTCTTTATTGGTAAATGTTGGTGGTGTACAGAGTAATACAGCATTGGTTTTTCCATTATACAACTATTACATCACTTTTGGTTACACTTTTATCAACTTACAAGGTCCATGAAACTTTAACTAGTGTGTAGTAAATCTCATACACATATTTGGGTTATATTCCCTTATTTTTCCCATATACTCATGAAGTTGCATTGTTTGTATTGAGATTATCCTCTTTCCCTTTATCCCTCCACCTTGATTCTCCTCCCCATCCCACTTTCTGCAATCTTCACTTCCCTTTGCTTGTTCCTTCCCTCCTTTCTATTCTTTATATTGTCCCTTCTTTGCTAAGTCTAATTGTGCATTTTTACATATCAATTTATATATAGGATTTTTTCTTCCTTTAAGTAAGACTCAGCTCTCACATATGAGTGAAAATAGATGGAGCTCTGCTTGATTCTTCTTCAGAATCTCTATTTCTCTGGAGAATTCTTGTTCCAAATTGGATGTTTTTTTGGTCCAGTGAATCAATTATTTTCATGGTGATGTCTTTGAGGTCTTTCAGCATGCTTACAAGCAGGGATCTAAGTTCTCCATCAGGTGTCTCCTAGAATCTGCTTACCCTGACATTATCCATTGAGATGCTTTGGTCTATAGGATCTTCCCATCCAGCATGTCATTTAAATATTTTGTGTTTTTCTCCTGACCCTTCCTCATTGCTTAGTTTGTGTGCTAGGTTCCACTTCCTTTGTTTGTAAAGATATTTCTCCTCTGATGTTCCTGTGAGTTTGGATGTTAATGGGTCCTGGCACTTCTTTCTCCCTCACCCTCCCCTGATAGCTGGCAGCCTCAGTGTCCAGCACCTAACTCCTGTATGCTCTGCAGTCAGCACTGCCCTCTCCATTTCTCCCTGTCCCCTGTATTCCCAGCCCCCATCACACTATAGCCTAAACCATGTGTCTTAGGCTCCCGAGACCCATGACACTACTTCTCCATATCAAGTCCTACCTGGCTCCAAATGCGCCTTATTCTGAACAAGATTTCTTAGGCTCAGGGATCCAGCAGTGCCCACAGCTCTTCTCCATCCCCCCAACTCACCACCTCCAGTCCCTGGTTCCAATACTTCCAGAGGCTAGTAAGTTCACTCTCTCAGACAAAAACAACCAAGCAAAAGCAACAATAACAAAAAACCAAAACAAAAAAACCCACAGTCCCCAGGTCTAAGACCCTAGAGTGTGGTCATCTCATCTGGCCTCTTCCTTGGAGAGTCCTGCAGACCTCCACTTTGAATTATTTTCCTTTTTGAGCTATTCTGATTAGAAGACTTAACCACCAGACCATATAAAGTTGGGAACAAGTAAAGTATCTAAATTTTCTTCTTTGAGTATGAAAACAGAATTTGCAGAAAATATGTCTTATGTATTAGTTTATGAAACTTACATGTCATTAAACTTCTCAGGCCTTCATTTATCTCATCTATAAAATGAGAACCTTGAACTAAATTACAAATCCTGTTTTGAAATTCATGTGTATTTGATTGTCATAAATCATTTTAATATAAAAATTGAAAACTTAACAATGCATCCATAATAAAGATAAAAGAATTAGTAAACACTAAATTTAATCATGGCTGGGTTTGACTCAGTTGGTAGAGTGCCACTCTGTGCTCTCTCCTGTCACTGTTCCCTTGCTACAAATGAATGAACAGCCAGAGACCAAGAACATCCATGAGCAAAATTCTTTAATGCTCAATGCTGGTTCACTGTAAAGATTATGTAAAGCATATACAGAACAGCAGACTCCTTCAGTCTTATGTAAGGTATTTTTACACCAGCATGTAAACATTAACTGCAGTAGTTTTATGCTAACATAGGCATTTCACAGTAAAGATTATCCAAAGGCTCCTACAATCTTATCTAAGGTATTTTTACTACAAACATATAAACATTCTTGTGATAAACATCCAGACCACCAGGAAAACTTTATTATCAGATCAGTTTCTGAGGCCTATTATTCTAACCACACCATTAACTTGTTTTTGCATTGGACAGTGAGAGCAAAGGGCACATGATTGGTCAAGCATTTTCACCACCACCACCACCACCACCCCCGCCCTCCTGTGAAGTGTTCCTGTTTCCAAGCCCACTCTGTGTGTCAGTTCCTCCTTGCCTCAAGCCTGCAGCAAAAGAAGTAAATAGTATATTATCTTATGCAAAACTCTCAGGCCCTGGGTTCAATTCTCTGCACACAGAAATGGGAGAAGATCATAGCAATCCACTCCTGAAACAATCTCGAAATAATCAGTCATTGAAAACCCTATGAATAGCATGGAAGCACTGACATAGTGCTGGGCATGGCACAATGTTTTCTGTCGTATATGAGATCACTATGAGTCTGACATTTCTGGATGGTACATAACAACAACATCAAATTTATTCACATCATTTAATACTTTTCCATAAAACTTAAATAATTGCACCTCTGCCTTGAACTAGCTTATATTTAAAAAGGAAAAGTCAATAGACAACCAGATTAAAGAAGATAGTCTAAATATCTTGATTTATTTCTTCATCTAATTTACTTACGTTTCTTAGCTAGATTTTGTGTTGAGAATAGAGAGTTTAAGGTGAATTAAACATGACCTATACCATCAAAGAGTTTAGAGTTTAGGTAGTATGCTTAAAAATTACAGCAAACGCATGACCACAGAAAATCAAATAGCAAATTTATAAATTGGGTTTCCACCTATCACTCAGAGCTGAATATCATCTGTCATCTTAGAGCTGGTAGCAGTGTTTAGTGTAAGGGCAAAACTCTTAAGATTTCCCACTGCAGCATTTTACCATGTCATGTCCTCCCCAAATTATACATTTGATGAGGGCAGGGAACATATTTCTTATTTAAATTGTATTATTAGCACTTAGCATAATGGTTGAAGTGGGCTGGGATTTAGCTCAGTTGGTAGAGCATTGTGCTGTAGTCTCTGAGGTCCCGAGTTCAATTCCCAGCACCACCAAAATGGGAGAATGGCCTGGCAATCCACTCCCAACGCAATCCCAAAACAGCCGGATACTGACTCGATGGCACCCAACAACAACAATAATGGTTGATGTGAGGAGAATGCACAGTGTGTTTGTTGAAATGAATTTAAGGGTTAAGTGTGAGTTGACAGTTGTCATTATGATATTTTCACTTGTTTACTATTAAGAATAATATATACAGAGAAGTGTACAAAATACCAGTGTGTAAAAGCTCAATTTATTATTGACAAACAAATAGCTATCCAATCACTACCAAAGCCAAGGAAAGGATCATTGCCCCTCTTGACCCACCCTTCCAAAACGCCCACTGTTCTGTATACTTGCACTATGAGTATGGTCTTGAGGGGCTGCCAAAGACTCTGCTCAGCTTTTCAGCCATCTCAAATGGAAGCAGGAAACAGTATAGTTGGACATGCCAGGATCACTTCCCTAGGTTTATTTCTTCTCCTGAATCTTTACTTTTGTTACTTAGTCTACCATAAATTGAAGATCATAATATTTTAACTCAAGGTACAGAAGTCATCTTCCATCCTGGTACCACTCTGTGTCAGACATTGCTTCTAGTACAGAAATTTCTGTCAAATAAAACATTATGATGTGTCCTCATCCACCTTATTCACTGTATCTGGCATTGTGTGACTTCTGTCTCTCCCCAAAAGTCAAAATGAACATAAAAATGAAACACTTTGAATCTGTTCAAAATAAGGCAGCCATGACAGCACAACTAAAGACACTTAAGGAAGAAGACTTCCCAAAGTACTGCAGAAAGTGTGAAGAACAACAAGATGTGTTCAAAGCCAGAGAGAGTATTTGGAGGGGGATTAATAGTCATATGCCTTTGACTATAATAATTTTTAAAATTTAAATATTTACTGTAGGTTTTGACTACATTTCACATATATTATATCTGGGACTTTATATATGGTAGATCTATTTTCAGTTTTTTAATATACCTCCATATTGATTTCCACAGTGGCTGGACAATTTACAGCTCCACCAACAATGTAATAGTGTTCCTTTTTCCGCCGCAACCTCGCCAGCATTTTTTTGTTATTTGTTTTATTGATCTTGGCCATTCTTACTGGTGTAAGGTGAAATCTCAGAGTTGTTTTGATTTGCATTTCCCTAATGGCTAGGGATATTGAGCACTTTTTCATGTGTTTCATGGCTTTATGGACCTCTTCATTTGAGAACTGTCTACTCAGTTCCTTTGCCCATTTGTGTATTGGGTTGTTTGCTTTTTGGGGAGTTTTTTTCTTGAGTTCTTTATAAATTCTAGTAATTAGACCTTTATCTGATGTATAAAATGTGAAGATTTTTTCCCTTTCTGTGTGGGTTTCCTTGACTCTGTTAATTGTTTCTTTTGCTGTGCAGAAGCTTTTTAATTTCATGTAATCCCATTTATCTATTCTTGTTGCAATTTCTTGAGCAATTGGAGTCCTATTAAGGAAATACTTTCCTAAGCCTATATGGTGGAGTGTATTGCCTATTTTCCCTTCTACAAGTTTTAACGTTTCTGGTTTTATGGTGAGATCTTTTATCCATTTTGAGTTAACTCTCGTGTACATTGAGAGATGCGGGTCAGCTTTCATTTTTCTGCATGTGGATGACCATGTTTCCCAGCACCATTTGTTGAAGAGGCCGTCCTTTGTCCAGTTTACTTGCTTTGCTCCTTTGTTGAAAATCAGGTGGCTATAGGTGTATTGAGGTATTTCTGGGTCTTCTAT
>VMDO01032905.1:0-18504 GCA_007922755.1 Pedetes capensis
AAACATTTACTAAGTACACAGTGACATACTTTTATAATCTATAAAGCAAAATACACTAGCAGTACATGGGAAACAAATCCAAATGGAAACTTCACAACTAAAAGAAATGCTTACTGAAATTAAGAAACAAGCTAAAGAACTTCTAGAATGGTAGAATAGGGACCTCCAAAAAGCAAGAACACTAAAAAAATTATCACAACCTTTTAGAGCTCTAGAAATTAACCAAAGGCTTTCAATCATCCAAGGAGCATTTATTCAAGAAAAGTGGTGAAATCTTATGAAGAGTGAGTTTGTTGCATTTTAATTTGGCATATCCTGATCTACTTCGCCTTGCATCTATGGTAGTACTGAATGCCAACTGCTTTTCTGAAAATGCTCCATTCTCAGTTATGACTTCATTTGTTCTTGCTTAGAATCCATTTTGTGTGAACTGGTCTATTCTCAGGGCATTCAGGAAAAGAAAACATTCAGTAGCAATTTAACAACATTACAGCTTCCAGAGGTTGTGGTACTAAGGCTTAAAAGAAGCTGTTCAAAAACTTAAAATGGAAAACTTGGAAGGAACATGTACACAAGATGCTTTGAAAAATTCCAACATGAATGAGATCTGAAAGGCCATGATTCCTAAGTGCAAAATTGTGTTTGTATCCAGGAAGTACCTGAGAAAGCCCTAAACGCTTACCTGTGGCTAATACTGAGGCTGTACCCAAGAAGAAACTGAAGACTCAGGTAGAGTGATAAACTGCCTGACTGACTAGTGAAAGTGTCACAAAGTATACCCACAAAGCATGTAGGTAAAAGCTAGAATAGTTATTGATTCAAGCCATTTAATGAACTCTTTCCAATCATTAGTTGACTATTATCAAAGAAGAGAATTAAATGTTGATAGATCATAAAGTATCCAATTAAAAGAAATTATTGAAGTCATTAGATAAGAAAACAAATATAAGAACCCAAAGAGCAAATTTGGGGAGGGAGGCATATCTTCTTTCCAGAGTGCCACATTATATTATTTTTAAAAAACCCACTAAAACAACAACAAAACTATAAAACATGCAAAGAATCAAGAAAGTACTCACAAATCAATAGAAACTGTTCCTGATGAAGCCCAGACATTGGACTTAATGAACAATCTATATCAACCATTATAAACATGTTAAAAAATAAAGGAACACACATGAAATAAGAGAACAATATCTCATCAAATAAAGAATATCAAGGAATAGACATTACAAGAAAAGGAAGAAGAATCTAGGTGTTGTAGAGGCTCATGAGTTTGAGGCCAGCAAGACCCTGTCTCAAAAAAAAGAAATAAAAGTAACAGAAATTTTGAAGTTGAAAAGCACAGCAACCAAAATGAAAAATTGTGCATTGAGGCTCAGTAGTAGATTTGACTTAGAAAAAGAAAGAATTGTTGAACTCAAATGTAGATCAATTGAGATTAGCCAAACTGAGGAACAGAAGGAAAAGAGAGAATGCAGAAAATTGAACTAAGTTAGGGATCCACAGGAGAGAAATCAAACATCCACATCCATACAATGGAAGTCTTGGAAGGAAAGAATAGGGAGGGACGCAAAGAGTATATAAAGAGTATATAAAGAAATAACAGCTAACCTTCCCAAATTAGTTGAAAATCAACAACCTATGCATTAAAGAAATTCAATGACTTCAATGGCATACTTCTAGGAAATGCTCAAAGGAGACACAGCTAGGCATAAAAGAATCAAACTTTCAAAGCCCAAGATGAAGAGATCTTGAAAGTAGGAAGAGAAGACAAACTTTATAGAAGAGAGTCTCAATAAAATCAATAGTTGACATCAGTGATCATAGAAATTCAAAGGCACTGAGAAGATATATTCTAAGGATAGAAAGAAAAAGATTGTCATCAACTTGGATGGAACTGTAAGACATTATTTTAAGTGAAATAAGACAGACACAATAGGACAAATACTGCATGTTATCATGTACATGTACAATTCTGAAAAGTTGATGTCATAGAAGTGAAGAGCAGAATAGATGGGATAAAACATTTGCCAATTCATACTATATTACACTGATATCAAAGACAGACAAAAATATAACATGAAAAGACCTACAAATCAAAATTCCCTATGAATACAGACACATAATTCACGAACAAAATATTATCAATACTAATCCATCAACAAGGGGTTGGGGTTTAATTCAGTTGGTAGAGTGCTACTCCGTGAGCTCTGAAGCCCTAGATTCAATCCCCAACACCACAAAAATGGGAAAAGGACTTGGCAGCCCACTCCTGAAACAATCCCAAAACAATCAGCCATTTTCTACCCTATGAATAGCAGAGAAGCACTGACATGGTGCCAGGCATGGCACAGTGTCGAGGAGCATTTAGTTCTGTTGTGCACAGGGTGGCTATGAGTCAAACCTGACTGGAGGGCACCAAAAAACAACAATCCATCATTTAAAATGATTATAAACTACAAGGGGAATATATCCCAGGAATTTAGCACCAATCAACATGTGAAAGTAAGTCAATGTAAATGTTGGAAAAACGAGTCAAGCCCATTCTGTGGGCCTTCATTTAGCTGCATTAGAATGATCTTTAGGCCTTGAACTTTTCCTTGCTGGGAGATAAACAGCTCTTATAACCTGTGCTGGGCTCATCACATTATAAAGGAATATCATTCCGTGTTCCAGAATTGATGTACATCCCTTTCTTATGATTAAGTGTATGCATCAATGACCCTCAAGCATGACCCAGTTTTCTGTATTTCAGAGTACACAGGGGTGAGGAGTACTTCACGGACTATATGCAATCGTACTACCTGAGCTGGCTGCCTAATAGGCCTGCTAGCCATGAAAAACCAACACACTAAAAGGAAGCTAGATCTTTTGTACTCTCTCTCACTCCTCTTGTTGTAGGTAAACACTGAACTACTTGAGTTGGTGTGAATGTTTTCTTCTCCCAGCAACCTCAAATCAGGCATTGATTTGTTCTCTGGTTGTCCTTTACCTGCCTATTAAACTTAGCTGCACTAGTGTGATCTTCTACCCTGTGGCACAGCTTGAAAAATTAACAGTAAAACTATAATGTATAGTATTGATAAAATAAAGGAAAAAAATTGCATAGTGATCTTATTACGTAAATAGGAAATTTTTTTCCTACTGTTTCCCTATTTAACAGCCCAATTTGGCCTCTTCTGAAACAAGAAATCATTAATGTGTACAGTGGTAAATTTTATGTGTCAATATGACTGAGGTAAGGGATATTCAGCTAATAAAACATTATTTCTGAGTGTGTTCATGAGGGTATTTTTGGAAGGTATTAGTATTTGAATAAGTTGTCTGAATCAAGATGGTTCACCACACCAATGTGGAAGAGCTTCAACTAATCTATTGAGGGCGTTCCCATATAGAATAAAAAGGGGGAGGAAATAGATACTGGGGGCAAAAAGTTCTGGTGTGGTACTGCATAGTAGGATAACCATAGAAAAACAATTACATACCATACTTTTCAAAAAGCTAGGAGAGTCCGGGCGTGGTGGCACATGCCTGTAATCCCAGGGACTTGGGAGGCGGAGGCAGGAGGATCGCAAGTTCGAGACCAGAGGCAGTCTGCATAACTTAGTGAGACCCTGTCTCAAAAAGTAAAAAAATGGGCTGGGGGTGCAGCTCAGTGGCCCAGCACTTGCACAGCATGCAAGTGTGAGGCCCCGGGTTCAAACCCCAGTACCACACACACACACAAAAAAAAAAAAGCTAGGAGAAAGGATTTTGAAAGTATAAAGGAATGATAAATGTTTGAGACAGGTATGTTTAAACTTACTTAAATATTACACAATGTATATACATTTATCAAAAAATTACCTGGTACCCAATTAATATATATAATTTTTATGTATTTATGTATTGATTGGGCTGGGGTTTAGCTCATTTGGTCAAGTGCTTGCTCTGCACAATTTAAGGACCTAAGTTAGACCCCCAGCACTGCAAAAATGGGAGGACATGGCACCTCACTCTTGAAACAATCAGCCATCGAAAACCCTACAAAGAGCAGAGAAGCACTGGCACAGGTCTGGGCATGGCATGTCAGGGAGTGTGTAGTTCTGTGGGACAAAGGGTTGCTATGACTCAGATCTAACTTGATAGCACTTAACAACAACAACATGGATCAGTCAAAAATAAATTTTTAAAAAAATTTAAAAAGAAAGAAATAGCAAGGTGGACACCATGATGCTTGCCTGTAATCCCACTAACTTGGAAGGTGGAGACAGGAGGATCCGGAGTTCAAGGCCAGAGGCAGCCTGTGTATTTTAGTCAGACTCTGTCTCAAAGTAAGAAATAAAAAGAGGCTAGAGGTAGAGCGGGCTGGGATTTAGCTCAGTTGGTAGAGCGCTGTGCTGCAGTCTCTGAGGTCCCGAGTTCAATTCCCAGCACCCCAAAAATGGAAGAAGGACCAAGCAATCCACTCCCAAGGCAATCCCGCAACAGTCAGCCATTGAAAACCCTATGAGGGTCGCTATGAGTCGGATACCGACTCGATGGCACACAACAACAAGGGGAATTTGGGAAACAAAAGGTCCCCACGTCCCAGGGCCCTGGCACATGGCAACACTATAGAGGAGTTTCGCAGGCAATGGTAGAACTGAAAGAACTCGGCTTGCTGAAGCTTGGAGGGAAAGTCAAAAGACAAAGACCTTACCAGAACCTGAGGAGCTGGATCTCTCCCTCCTCATCTGCAAGGACATCAGTCCTCCTTCCTCAGCAAATAAACTGAGGGTTCTTTAGGATGGTCTTGGCCCTTAGTTGACCTCTCGAGGCTCGGCCAGGTCACCAGCATGTCCCATTCTTTTCCACACCGTCCATTACGAGAATCCGGCGACGTTCCACGCGTTGCTCCTCCTCGGTGACGTTCCACGCGTTGCTCCTCCTCGGTGACGTTCCACGCGTTGCTCCTCCTCGGCGACGTTCCACGCGTTGCTCCTCCTCGCGCTTCTCAGACTTGCGCCCCACAGACTCCCAGCATGCCCCGCGGCCAACAGCCTGCACTCCTCCCTCTCGTGCGGCGGTCAGGCGCGGCGCCATCTCATACACTATTGTCTCACTGGCTGCAGGAGAAGGCAGTTTGTGACTGGTGAGTCCCTCCAGCCACGTCAGCCCCTGACAAGCAGCACTCACCTCCACTTGGCTAGAGCCGAGCTGGTGGAGAGGGAGGTCTGGACCTCGAATCCCTCACTTCTGTGGTATCTCTGGAGTGGGTGGCTGCGGTCGTGGGAACTATAGCCCTTCTGCTCTTCCAGATGTCGTTTCGAGCCTTTCGCAAAGCAAAGCGCGGCAGGCAGGAGATGACCTGGTCTGCCGTCAAGAGGTATAGGTATATGCAGACTATAGAAGAAGAGGAGGAGGAGGACCATGAGGAAGAGAAGGAGGAACAAGAGGACAAGGACGATAAGGACAACGACAGTGAAGAAGGTGCAGAAGCCGCAGGTCCCCGTGAGTTACCCCTAGTGTTTCAGTCAGCATTCTGGATTTGGGCTTCTTCTCTTCTACACACACCATTTCTGTTGGGTCCACCAGGTCCGAGTGGAGCTGCTCACATGCCCACACATGCCACACCATGCCACCCAAGTGGTGGTCAGGTGCTACCTGCTGGGAAATTCAGGACCTGGGGGAGGAACCGGTGCCCTGGGAACCAGAGGACCCAGGAGTGGGAGCCCAGGTCTGGGCGGGTGAAGACCTGGTACAGGAGACCTCACCCTGTGAGACGGGACCCAGCCAATAGGGCAGCGTTTCAGGAGGCAGAGGAATCGGCAGTGGACACCAAGCTCCAGGAGGGTAAGGTGTCTTCAGGAGTCTAGGGAGCTGAGACCTGTTCACCAGAGGCCAGCTGGCTGAGGCTGCCAAGTTGCAGCAAAGTCCTCTGGCCTTTGCTGCCTCTGTTGGCACAGCTGGCTCACTTGCAAGCCATGCTCAGAGCTTACCTATCCTGATTAAGCAGTAGGTCAGGGTTCTCAGAAAATTTATGGCCAGTGTGCCCAAGTAGATGCCAAATTTTATAAAGGCCCTATATGCAGATGGGCTTCATGGCCACACTTGTAATCCCAGCAACTTGAGAGACTGAGGCAGGAGCATCACAGGTTCGAGGACAGAGGCAGCCTGCATAATTTAGCAAGACCCTGTCTTAAGTTAAAAAAAAAAAAAAACAAGCAAGGGGTCAGGGTACCACCTAAGGATAGAGTGCTTGCCTAGTATGCACAAGGTTCAACTTCCAGTATTAGAGAAAAAAGGATGATCCAAAAATGAACAGGTACTAGGAGCACTTGAAAGAAGTAAAAATTAAATTGCCAGGGGTTGAGGAACCAATGAGCTTTACCATAGAATTTGTTTCTAAGTTAAACAAATACTTTTTCAATGAAGTTATGACAAAAATAATACATGTGACCAGAACCAGATGATTCTGATCCCCTAGAAGCCCGAGGGCCTGAAATAATGAGCAGCATGAGGGTAAGAAAGAGGGAGAAAATTTCAATATGACAACTTATCAAGTAAAAGAAATGTGAGAGCCATAGAAATATTATATCAGCCACTTGGATGGTGCCCAGATATTTTTTTTCTTTTTTTTCCACTTATTTCTATTCTCCAGATCTTCCTGAGGGTAGAGTCCTGGAAGCAGAAACTGAGTATAAGCTAGCATATTTCTTCCGTGACCTTTTGATCTCGAAATCTCTACCCTTACCTGCTAAGGAAGCAACCGAATATATGTATGAAAATTCCAGTGCAGAAACTGAAAAGGCTGCATGTAAGGATGAGAAAGGGGAAGAAGATGAAGTTGGAGAACTCAAAGAAGAACCCAAAAATGATCTGGACTCAGCAAAGGACTACCTCCCTTAGGAATCCAGGTATTCTTTTAGAGCCTCCAGTATTAACTAACCATTCCTGACATAAACTTGTTACTGAAAGCTTAATGTTTTACAATTTTCTCTCTAAACTAATTAGTTAAATTGTATTTCACTAAGAGTTTAATGTCAATAATATACTTGTGTGTTAGATAACAAAAGTCAGTGTAGTCTCACATGGATTTCATTCACAGCTACAAGTCCTTTTTCCTATAGCTGTAAGATTACTACAGATGGGAAATTTATCAGACTTGGTGGTGGATACCAATAGAGAAAGGTCACCAAAAGAAGTTAGACCACCAGTAGAAAAAGGTCACCAAAAGAAACTAGACCATGCACTAGCAGGGCCTTCATTACTTGGCCACAGAAATGTCTCTTGTACTAATGATGCCTTTGAGAGGGCTATTGACAAAGTAGTAAAACATTAAGAGTTTCAAATAGAACTGTACTTCATGATCACTGGTTAATAGTTAAATAAATGTTATTCCAGATTAGATTTTATATATCATGCAGCATTCACACAAAACTAGAATAAGATTGTTGTTTATTACCAAATTGGAAATTAAATCTTATTTCCTGTGTATAATTTTTATTGTCTGTCTTCTCTGTTTTTCTCTTTGTGAATTTTCACATCTCTGTGTATCTGATAACAGCATTGTAACTGAAGGTCTGGTAGTTTATGTAAAGAACATAGGCAGAAGTCTTTATTCACAAAGTGGCCTCTCAAGGAAAAGATACAGGCATTTATAGTGGTAGACACAAGGGCAACAAGGTTGATATAATCAGATTATTGAAGCCATCAAATTCCTGAGCACTCTGATATCTAGGAGTATTTATTACAATTGGAAAGTGTCTTGTTTTTTCCTTATTGAGACAACAGATGTACATAGGATTGATTCAGATTTAGAAAGTCATTAGTGCATGTTAATGGCATGCAAATGTTAGTTGTCTTCTATTTCATCCCACAGTTGCAAAGTGTAGAAGAAATGGATGGAGAAAGAAAAAACGGAATTTGTTTTTCCTGAATTTTCCAGTTTCCAGTAGTTCAGAAAATTAATTTTATCCCAAAGTTCATCACACAAAAATGACATCAAGTGATATCTGATTTTCCACTGACTTTTTACAGATATATCTCACCACATTTGTTCATACTAAAAATAAAAACTTGTTTGAAATTTATAAACTGCAGATTTTTTATGTGAATAACACTGACTCAAATTGATCTTTGTATCTTTTCTTTTTGCTTTGATCCACCTCCACCTTGTTGTTGTTGTTGTTAGGTACAGTTGAGTCGAGTCCAACTCATAGTGACCCTCATAGGGTTTATAATGGCTGACTGTTTCGGGATTGCCTTGGGAGTGGGTTGCCACATTCTTCTCCTACCTTACTGTGTCTAAAATTAATCTCTTTTTATTCTTTGGCCTCTCTGTTTAAATTCAGTTTTAAATTTTAAACTGCTACTTAAAAGCTTAAAAGTAGTACATATTATAGTGGGCACAGTGGCACATGCCTATAATCCCAGCAACTCGGGAGTTGTAAGCAGGAAGATAGCGAGGTCAAGGCCAGAGGCAGCCTGTGTAACTTAGCAAGACCTTGCCTCAAGATAAAACCTGAAAAGGGGGCTGGGAATGCAGTCTGGTGGTAGGGCACTTGCAAAAGTATGTGCAAGGTTCTGAGTTCAACCCCTAAGTACCACAAAAAACAGTGCATATTAAAGGGGTACCCTATAACATTTTATACATTGTGTAATATTTAAATCCCTCACATCATTTTGTCATGCTATAGGGGTTTGTGTGTTGCTATGATACTGAAAGCTGGGGCTGGGATTTAGCTCAGTGGGTAGAGCGCTGCACTGCAGTCTCTGAGGCCCCGAGTTCAATTCCCAGCACCGCAAAAAATGGGAGAAGGGCCTGGCAATCCACTCCCAAGGCAATCCCGAAGCACTCAGCCATTGAAAACCCTATGAGGGTCGCTAAGAGTCGGATACCGACTCAATGGCACCTAACAACAAATGCCACCAGTATTTCAGATACCAGCAGGGCCACAGTGGTAGACAGGTTTCAGCTGAGTTTCTAGACTCAGACTGACTAGGGAAAAGGACCTGGAAGCCTACCCCCTAAAATAATTAGCGATTGAAAACCCTATAAATAACAGAGAAGCACTGTCAAAAATCATGCCAGATAATGAGCTCCTTAGGCTGGAAGGCATTCAAGAAATGACTGGGAAAGAGTTGCTTTCTCAAAGTAGAGTTTACCTTAATGATGGGAATGGAGTGAAGCCCGTGAGACCTCCTTTTGTTGATGTGGCATGACTCAAAATGAGAAGAAACAAAGTGGCCACAACAATGGCTTAAACATAAAAAGATCATGTGCATGGCACTGTTTTGGGTAGCATTTCATTCTGTTGTACATAAGGCCTCCATGAGTCAGATCCCACTCGATAGCATCAAACAACAGTATTTAAACCAAGTTAAACATACATATCTCTTCAAACATTTGCCATTTCTTTATGATGATTACTTTCAAAATCCTTTCTTGTAGCTTTTTGGTTAATTTTTTTTATTGTAGTCCAAAGTAAACTGAAATATAAATTTATAAAGTTTGTGTAACACAAGAGATGGAAGTCTAGCTCTTCCATCTTACTGAAAAATCCAATAAATCTTTCATTTTATTCACAGAAACCAATGAATAGTCTAGCTTGTCAGATATTAATAGAAACTTACTAGAAATGCAAATTCTTAGGCCTCCTGACCTACTAAATCAGAGAGTTTGAAGGTAGATTAGTAATGCAGGGTTTATGAGTTCTTTGGGTGCTTCCAAACATACAAAACTTTGAGAACCAATGGTTTAGAGCTGTGGGGGAATACAGAACCTCACCTGCACTTGTTGTTGTTGTTAGGTGCCGTCAAGTCAGTATCCGACTCATAGCGACTGTCTGTACAACAGGGGAAACACTTGTCAGTGCTTCTCTGCTGTTCATAGGGTTTTCAACGGCAGATTGATTTTTGGGAGGGGGTTGCCAGGTCCTTCTCCCAAGCCTACAGCTTCTGGTGTTCCCAGGCGGTCTCCCATCCAGGTACTAACCAGGCCTGACCCTGCTTAGCTTCAGAGACCTGACGGGATCGGATAGGGCCAGCTTTAACATGTTGACTTGGTGTGGTTGCAGATAAACTGAACAGGGCAGAAAAGTCTGAAGTGGGGAAAAGACTATAAGTCTTAGGGACTTGAGACCCAAAGACATATGGGAGGGATGCACTCATTTCCTAGGGCTGCCATAACAAATTACTATGAACTGGTTGGCTTAAAACAATAGAAATTCACTTTCTCACAGTTCTGGGGGCCATAAGTCTGAAAATAAGATGTTGGCAGGATTGTTTCCTAAATCTGCCCCATACCTTTCTGCTAGCTTCTGGTGGTTGCCACGAATGTTTATTATCCCTTGACTTGCAAATGCATGACTCCAGTCTCTTGCTTCATCTTCACAGTGTTTCTTTCCCTTTTGTCTGTTTATCTTCTTTATAAAGAAACCATAATGGATTAAAGGCCCAGCCTAACCCAGTATGACTTCATTTAACTTGATTACATCTGTAAACTTTTATCTCTGACTAAGGTCACATTCATAGATTCTGGGAGTTAGCACTTTCACACATTTCTGTAGGGGATACCATTCAACTAAAGAAGATGCAAAGATTGGGTGGTGGCTGTGAAATATGGATAAAGGAAAATATCAACAGGTATATAAGCATTTTGAATCCATGCATATGAGGTGTAAAAACATGTAAAATAATCTCTATTGATTATACATACATATAGTCATAGTGAAAGACATAAATAGGAGTGATGCAAACATAGAGCATGCAGAAAGTATGTATTAAAAAGATAAACCTTATTTAGGATAGTGGTTAAATCTTGTGGAAACCCAGAATTCATCTGAGGGGATACACAGTGAATTTCACCTGTATTTGTAATCTTATGTTCTTAAGTTGGGTATTGGGTACAGGGAAGTAGTATTTTCCATACCTTTGTATAGGTCAGAATTATTTCTGAATAAAAAAGAAAAAATAAAAGAATAAGTATTTTATTTCCAGAAACTCTTCATTACAATGAACAAAACAAGAACATGATTAGCAAAATAATTTAAATATATGAGTTTATAAAATACCTTTTTTCCACCGCTTCCTTGATTTTCTGTCAAATTCATACAAATTGATTTTTTGGCATATGTATCCTTACGTTGTCAAAGGGTTAAACAAGGAAATGTACTACACTAGAATGTGAATAACAGGAAGCAGCAGGGATCACTGGATGAGACTAGAGGCTGCTATCTCAGTGTCTATGTTGAAGTAATGAGGAGGATCCTGTGATCCTCTTTAAGCTTAGGGCTTGGGGCTATATGGGTAGCAAATTCAGGCCCCAGATAGCAGAAGCACATATTAGAGTAAGAAATTTGGTCTCTATGTGTGGACATCCCTTTGATCTCACATACTGAATTCATTGCTACTTGCAGAGAGTTGAGGTTGGAAGACGGCAGGAGTGGAGCCTTTGATGTGTGGGGCCCATGACAAGCTCCATCCAGAATCAGTTAATGAAGTTGTGGGAGATTAAGCTTTTATAGTTTACCAGAAGAATGCATGCTTTTAGTTTAGAAAAATTTATTTGCATTCCTGAATGTTCTCACAGGAAAAATCAAATGCTAAAAAAACTTTAAATATTTAAAGCATTCAAAGCTATCACCATAAATTGATTATGAGTACACACATGTAGTAAAAAGAAAGCTAAGTATGATGCATGCATATATAGCTTGCAGAAAATTATACATCAGAATAATAAGCTTCTTGTGTAGAATATTTGTGGAGAGAAGAGATTTTGATTTGTGATGGATATCTGGTGGGCTTCAACTATATTTATAGTGCTATGTTGATGAATGGTAGATACATAGATGTAGTATTCTGTATTCCTTTGTATAATTGGGCAATATTTCCTAATAAAAAATACAGGGGAAATGGAGATTAGCCAAATAAATAGGATCTGCTTAAGGAAAAAAATTAAGGTTATAGATGACCACAGGGAATAGAGGGTGGCAGTCCTTTTTTTTCCCCCCTAGGGTGTTGAATCCACAGACTCACACATGGTAGGCAAGTGCTCTGTCACTGAGCTATACCGCTAAACCCCCTATTTTGGTTTGGTTTTTATTTTGAGATAGGGCCTGGCTAAATACCCAGGCTGCCTCTAGCCTCAAACTCACAAGCGTACTGCCTCAACCTTCTGAGTAGTTGAGATTATAGGCATACAACACAGAGCTCAGCTGGAAGGCCTCATTATATATTAACACAAATTTGCCTTAGTGCTATCTAGGTAGCCATTGTACCTTCTCTCATATTGTTTGGCAGCACATCTGTCTTGTAAATCTTTTATAAGATGGCCAGTCAGGTGTATCCACTAGAGTAGACAGAGAAGAGGCTCAAGAAAAAAACTGTTTATTATGCTATTATATTCACAGTTCTTGGAGACAGAAGGCATACTGTTACTGGGCCTGATGTGGGAGGTTCCAACACACTAGATTTGGCCACATGCCACCTTAAGAGGCCAATCAGAGAGACAAGTGGTGGCAAAACAAGAAAATATTTATTTTTAAAATTTGGTCATACAGAGCTGGGTGTGGTGGCACACACTGAAATCCCAGCAGTTCAGGAGGTGGAGGCAAGAGGATTGCAAGTTCGAGACTGATGGGGATTTTTTAAACGTACCCCATAACTAGGGTCCCTTTGGTCAGCCTGAGGGACAGACCTCTAGGTGACCCCAGGGCCACATTCCACTCACTCACTCCTACCCCTCCCATCAAGTGAGTAAAGATGGCCCCTGACCAGCCTGACCCTGTCCCAACCACCTCTACTTTGATTTGCTACCCTTAGCCCCCTGATTGGCTCCTAAGGTACCCTACCTGATTGGACCCTCATACACCTTACCCACCAGTCCTACTTGCACCCCAGAATCACCCTATTTAAATAACTGCTCCTACCTGGCAGGTATGACAGGTAAACTATTCTATGCTGCAGGCTCTGAGCTAGCACTTGTGAGGGGCTGCTTGCTTTTTGCTCCTCACTTGGGGAGCAACCCAATAAATTTTCCCTCTCCTGTTTCCCTCAGAAGGTCTTCCCAGGTCCCTCTTTGGCACCTCTGGCCACCACACCAACCTGGTCTTGTGGGTCCCCGATACCCACTTGGTGTCTGGGCAAGGCTTTGACCTCTGCCAGGGCTGAGCTAAACCCTGACACGAGACCAGAAGCAGTCTGCGTAATTTAGCAAGACCCTATCTCAAAAAGTGAAAAAAAAGGGGCTGAAGGTACAGCTCAGTGGTCCAGCACTTGCAAAGCATGCAAATGCGAGGTGCTGGGTTCAACCCCCAGTACTGAAAAAAAAAAATTGGTCAGACCAGGAAAATAGCAGGAATAGAAAACTGACCTCTGTGTTCAGACAATACCTTTAGGATTATATAGGGGAAGGATAAAAATGGAGACCAATGAGTATGTATATGAATAGCAATCTCAGGCCTGCAAGCCAGAAGCATGCACATGCCTAGCAATTTCAGTCGGGCTGTGGTTTGGTTGTAGGTCTGGTTTTCACTGGGGGCTTGCTGGGGTGCCCCTGGTGTCCTCCTGGAGCCAGGGCTTGAGGGGAAGTTTCTGTTCAGTTTCCATCCCCAGCATGAGGTGATTTGTCTACCAGAAGCTGAGACAAAGAAATAAGTTAAAGAAATAGGTGGTTGTTGCTGTTGTTGTTAGGTACAGTTGAGTTTGGTCCAACTCATACAACCATATGTACAACAGAAGGAAACACTCCCCAACACTGTGCCGTGCCCAGCACCATGGCAGTGCTTCTCTCCTATTCATAAGGTTCTCAATGGCTGATTCTTTCAGGATTGTGTCAAGAGTGGACTGCCAGATCCTTCTCTCATTTTTGTGGTGCTGGGGATCAAACCCAGAGCCTCAGCACACAGCAGCCATCTGCCAACTGAGCTAAACCCCAGCAAAAAAAGTTTAGAGGAACAAAATGGAGTTGGGGAAAACAATTAGTCTTCCTTTAAATGTACCAGTTTTAATGAAGCCCTTGTTACAATACCAAACCACATAGGAACATATGGAAAAGACACTGGGGTGGTTGGCAGGCAAAAGAAAGGAAAGAAGGAGCCTTTAGGCTAAAGTTTTCACTGGGATTTCTATAGGAAAGGAAAGGCAGTATGAAAAGTTTGGGATAGTTTACTTTGAATAATTGGGAGAGGGGTGTTCTAAACTATAGAGGTGATCCCTAGTTGTCTGGTGTTTAGCTCTGGGATGATTAAAGTGAAGAAGTATTTCCCCCTGGGGTATAAAGTCTGGATAGAAAAAGTAGCCTTAGTTTTGGTCCTCCAGCCCATCTACTGGTTAGTTTGCATCAAAAGGCATGTTTTGGTTGGGCCTTTGCTATCTTTGAGAATGGCTATCCCAAGGGAGGGCAGTATCTCACAGCCGGTATGGTATGTGATTTAATTTTTTATTTGTCAAAACATTATTATAACCAGGTGCATACCCACAATCCTGGCTAGTGAGGAGGCTGAGGCAGGAAGATCGCAAATTCATAGCCAGGCACAGCCTGCGCAACTGAGACCCTGTCTCAAAATTTAAAAGAATTAACAAAGGGGTAAGGGGTGCAACTCAGTGGTAGAAGGATTGCCTAGCATGCATCAGGCCCTGAGTTCCACCCCTAGTACTTCCAAAAACAACTTAAATAATTTTTAAATGTTTACAATATAATTGGTTCTCTGATATTTTGGCATCAAAGTAGAAATTTTTAGAGTGTAGGACATAGGTTGCACCAAAAAGTATATAAAATAATTCATTATGGAAATAAAAAAGAAGGAACACAAGTACAAGGAATCTGCAGGTTTGTCCATAACGAGGTTTCCCATTTATGTAGCGCTGTTGTTGTTGTTGTTGTTGTTGTTGTTAGGTGCCATAGAACTGGGTCTGACTCATAGCGACCCTATATACAACAGAATGAAACACTCCCTAACACTGTGCCATGCTAGGCAATATTGTCAAGTGTTTTTATACTATTCATAGTGTTTTCAATGGTGGATTGTTTTGGGAGTGGGCTTCCAGGTCCTTCTCCCAAGCCTACAGCACCCAGTATTTCCAGGCAATCTCCTATCCAAAGACTAACTGGGCCCAACCCTGCTTTGCTTCCAAGGTCTGTCAAGACTGGAAGCTAGATTGGCATGACTGTAGGCATTTTCTATAGCATTAGGTAAGTAAAATATATCTGAAACTTTTGGGGGTTCTAATATCTTGTGACAACAATAATATTTTGGGAGAATTGTAATGTGTGTTAAAAATATAATCAGGCCAAAGTGTCAGGTCTGGCAGTTAAGTAAAGCGTATGTAAATATTAGTAATATTGTTGACAGAGTTTTAAGACAAAATCCCTGGCTCTAGGTATCCAAATGGACAAAGCTCAGCCATTTGTCTCAATATGCCAATTAAAAAGCTGAATAATGGTTAAAAGCAAAGAAAGAAGATTTAATCTATGCACACATTGGGAAGAGGTACAGATAAAGTGGTCTAGTAGTCCCAAGTCCATCTTTGGGGTACTGACATGAGCCTTAGTTGTAAACAGAGGAAGAATTAGGGCAGGAAGGAAGAGGTATGTATCATTAAGCAGTCCTGAAGAGTGCACTCTGTTTGGTTGTTATCTCAGTTCTGTTTCTGCAAGGTGGTCCCAAGAGGTTGTTATCTCTATCATCAACTGAGAGGAGCATTCTGGTTCCCACCAGTTTGCAGCCTCACCATCACAGAAAATTGTCCTTATTTTGGGGGTAGTCTGCCCTTCCAGGCTCACCATTGTTTCAGGGCAGATTCTGTCTCTTGTCAACGAGATATTTATTAATCAGTCCTGTTCTTCCTGGAATCCAAGGTGACTGCAGGAGAAGGTGATTTGCAAGAAAACATGATCAGGAAATATAGATCCAGAGGGACAAAATGGAGTTAGGTCAGTGACCAGTGTCTTCGTTCACTTTTAGTTACCTTGTGGGTCCAAGAAAGAAGTCAATGGTTTTTAGTAAAAGCAATTTCTAAGTGCCTGCTATATATTTATTAAGTCCATGAAGTTTTGTCAACAGATGCATTTTAGCAAAACTTTAGGGTAGAATCTATGTTGTATAGACACAAAAGTCAATAAATGCTCTTTTTATAGTATACTTTGGCATATAAATTTTGGATTTCTTCGGGAATTAATACTTTGTATGAGGCTAAGCTTTCATCTACAGAAGAAGCAAATCTAGCTAAAACTCTCTGGACCAATTTGGTGGGATTTGCTAATCCCATGAGCTGGTGGTCTACTTTAGTACACTACCGAGTGACTATCCTGTTGGTTCTAATTGTTATATTTATATTCCCTACAGTCTGCAGATTAATTTCTACTGTTCTACAATGACTCAACTTTCAATTGGCAACTATTAATTTATTAAAAAAGAAAGGGGGAGACGCCGTCCAGATCCTCCCATGTTGCGTGACAGAATCCCTTCATGGGGAAGAGTACTTCAGAGAGGGCCTCTTCCTGGAGAAGGACTCGGGGTCTTCACTTTTCTTTTCTTTGTGATTGTGTCAATTGTTTTATTCCTTTTAATTCGGTTTTCTGGGAAACATAATGTAGAAATAGATGTACATGTTCAGCCTCCTGATTCTTTGAGCAGTAGGATGATTAAGGAAGGGACTGTGTCCCTTCCTCACTGAGTCACCACAGCTGTCCGCCATAGGTGGGGAGTATGTCCACCATATCTGAGGGATGCCCTGAGAACTATGTTCTCATTAAAATAGGCTTGCAAAAACATCCATGGCAATCTGATATTAACAATTTTATGAATAAATTACAATAGGCAAAATTGTTTGTTCCCAGGTAGACTGAGGTTCCACCTCCATGAAGAGAATAATGGTTATAAGAATAGAAAGAGAAAAGTAATGCTCCACTGCCCATGGTATACACAGCACAGGGAGGTGCTTATCTGGTTGTTAAGGCAAACCTTGATTCCCAACCAGTGGAAGGAGTGGGGGTTATTGTTTCTGTCAGCTTGACTCTCCACATTCTTACATAGGAACATACAATGTGCTTGTGGTTAGAATGGTAAATAAAGATAGAGTTCAACTACCCCATTATAATTTGTCATTTATGAAATGCCTGAGGAGAAACAGACATCCCTGATGTTTGTTACCTAGAGACAGTAAAGTTTATGCTCTGGGATGTGGGCTATTGTTTATGCTTTGGGCAATGGGCTATTATGATCAATATGTGTTTGTGAAGCCTGTTTCTGTGGGATACCACATACTGTTCTTACTGCTTGTGTAATCTAAGTTTAAAAAACTGTATAAAAGGTTGAGCTGTGTGAACAATAATTGGAACAGAATCACACTGCCTCTGAGTTGCTATGTCTGTCTCCCATCACCAACTCCTCACCCGCCTCCAGGAATCCCTGGATCCTAGGCTGCAGCTGGACTGTGGCAGATTTCCAATTGGATCAAATTGTGAAACTATTTTAATTTAATTATAGGTTAGCTATACATATAAATTGTTGTTGTTGTTAGGTGCTGTCAAGTCAGGTGTGATTCATAGCAACTCTTATAGGGTTTTCAATGGTTGATTGTATCAGGATTGTTTCGGGAGTGGATTACTACATCTTTCTCCCATGTTTGAGGTGCTGGGGATCAAACCTGCATCCTGAGAAAGTGAACCAACACTCTACCAACTGAGCTAAACCTCAGCCCATACTTTATTTAGGATATATTTATGTTAAAATAAAACCAGATGTGGAAATTATTGAGCAATATCAGTAATATCACACACAAGCAAAATTTTGCTAAAGATCATTCAAAAGTGACTGCAGCAATATATTGACAGGGAACTGCCAGAAAATCAAGCCAGATTCAGAAGAGGATGTAGAACCAGGAACATCATTACTGATGTCAAATGGATATTAGCCAAAAATACAGAACACCAAAAAGATGTCTGTCTATGTTTTATTAATTATGCAAAGGCATTTGACTGTGTGGATCATAACAAATTATGGGTAACACTGTGAACAATGGGAATACCAGAGCACTTAACTGTACTCAGGGGGAATCTGTATATGGATCAGGAGGCAAGCATTCTAAAAGAACAAGGAAACACTGCCTTGTCTAAAGTTAGGAAAGGTGTGTGGCAGGGCTGTATCCTTTCACCATACCACTTCAATATTTATGCTGAACAAATAATCCAAGAAACTGGACTTTATGAAAAGAACTCGGCATCGTGATTGGAGGAAGACTCATTAACTGCCTACCTTATGCAGATAATACAACTCTGCTTGCTGAAAGTGAAGAGGATTTGATACATTTACTGATGAAAATGAAAGAACACAGCCTTCAGTGGTTCCTCACTTTCCCTTAAGTTCTCACAGGCATCTTCCACATTGACTACCATGTTTCTGATAATAATCTGTTCCAAGCACCTTTGACTTTCACTAATGCTATCCTCAAACTCTTTCCAGTGTCTTTCCTCTAACCAGTGCAAAGTCATTTTTACTTTGTAGGTTTTTGCTACCACAGCAAAAAAAAAAAAAA
>VMDO01032906.1:0-18502 GCA_007922755.1 Pedetes capensis
TGCTAACCCTAATTATCCAATTAAAGAAAACTCATTCATTTATTCAACAAATATTTACTGAAAACCTACTATAGACACTAGGCATACATCAGAGCAAAAAACCCCTGCCCTTGTAGAGTGTATATTCCTCAGGATAGCAATAAAATGGTATGATACATGGTACAGTGTCATATAAAATATAGGAGAAAAGTGAAATATGGAATAGAGAGTTTGCCAAAGTAGAGTGTAAGGGCTTACAATTTGCCTTTTCCCCCTTAAAAACATGAAAATTTAGGAAGTATAAAAGAGTCTGGGAGAGTTCTTGTTTATCTTCCAATTTCATTGATCTTGTGAAATTTCTAGTGAGTTGTCTGATAACACACTTGCTGTTATATCCTCAGCTCAGTGGCCAGGGTTAAATCATTGGAGTAAGTATTCAATGATTTTCTTGGCTTGAATTAAATTTAATAATGCTGTGTAATTTTTTATGATTTGATTTCTTTCCTCTGATAATAACATTAAAATCATAACATCTTTCGTTACAAATAATTTTTAAATTACTCCTTGCTCTACCTTATACTCCATGTTTTCTGCTTTCTAAATATCAAGGACATAAAACTGGCCTTGAAGAGGAATCTTTATCATAGGAGATTTAGTAGATTTAGATCTCCAAACATATAAAATCAGTTTTTGTATTGTCTAAAAGAAGCTTCTCAAAATTTTATAGTCTCATAAATGAAACTCTTCTGTCTTCTACTAACAAAATTCATTCTAATCCTGAGAATATATCCTTTACCTGACTTCTGGATACTATTGACTAATTAACTTCTGGATTTTAAACTAATGTTCACTTCTTTACCTTATGTCGTTTATCATATAGCTGAAGCTACTCTTTAAGTGAAACAGTACATGCTGTGAAAAACTCATTTAGTTTAAATGAGAAAGTAAAGTCCATTTTGTTATATGACATAGGCTTCGTCCAGGTTTACTTTTGATTAAATATTAATAAAACTTATACTTCCTGCTGCATAGACAAAAATACTACAAATGTGTTCTAAAGTGTTACTAATGACTATAGGTTATAACATGTCATATGGATAGTTTTTATATTTTTCCATGTTTTAAGATTTTTGCAGTAAGGTTGTATTCTTTTTGTTATCAAGCAAAAACTCTTAATATTATAAAAATGTGACATAACCTAAAAATGAATATATTTTATTCATCATAAAACCTCACAACTGGCAAGTGGATGAAGATCAGTTCTGCAAATAATAGAAAGTAGTAGAAATCAGCAAGCATTGAGATTTAGATAATGTCATGAAATTACTAATTTTACTTATTTCTATTCATTGTACTTAAAAAGTGCAGTGTAAATTTAATTGATCTCTTATTTTCAGGACAAGAAGTTTATTTTTTAAAAGTAGGCAGGGATATTTCTATAGCAATATCCCAGGTATACTGAATTTCATAAGGAAACATGTTTTTAATTTCAGGCTTTTAAATATGGTGTTACTCATAAGGATGAGTATTTATGAATGTATAGGAAAAAGAAAGTCCTGGAACCTTTATTTCTTTGAGCAGTCAACAATATTTAGCCTTCAGAATGCTTGAATGGATAAACATTCCTACTGTTTTAATTTTGAGTATAGATTGTCTCTTGCTGATGGGAAGTATTGTTAATTTTAATAAAATTAACTTTATATTGTTATTTCACCACTTTATAATAATTTTACATGGTGCCCTGGGGATGTCTGTGTTTTACATTATCAGGTGTCACATTTGCTATTTGGTTGGTATAGCAGTGTTCAGCTTCAATTCTCTATTCAATTGCCTGAAGCCACACTCCTCATGTTATATTACAAGTAACTATATTGCTATACACTCACAAGTTTATATACTTTTATTTTATATGTATATATCATTTTTGTATTTTCTTAAAATCATTGTTTTGTGCTATTTCCCAGGATTCCTGTTGCTTGCCTTTAGGTAGACACTGTTATAATAACAAGTTGACTAAGACAGCAAGCAGTCCACCTCCAAGTACTAAAATGTTAAAATTTATTTTCAGTCTGGTAATCAGACACTATTTTGATATAATCTTCTTTGTTTTTGATGAGCTAAAGCTTGATAAACCCATTAAAATATAACTTTTTATGTATAAAGAATTATTGCTGTTTAAAAATAAGAGGAAGTTATTGATTGCTTTCTTTCTTTCTTTTCTTTTTTTTTTTTTTTTTTTTTGTGGTACTGGGGGTGGAACTCAGGGCCTGGCGCTTGCATGCTTTGCAAGTGCTGTACCACTGAGCTGTACCCTCAGCCCATTTTTTTTTATTTTTTGAGACAGGGTCTCACTAAATTACACAGACTGCCCCTGGTCTTGTGTGATCCTCCTGCCTCAGCCTCCCAAGCTGCTGGGATTACCTTCATGTGCCACCGCGCCTGGCATTGATTGCTTTCATAACTCAATGGATGTCAGAGATAATCAGAATGTTTCCATTGAATGTTACCACTTGCTACAACTCTCCCAGGAATTCATAGAAATCAGGCTAACATAATCTGTAAGAGAATTGAATATTTGTCAAATTATATACTACTATTACTAAATACACAGTAATTAAAAATGTAACAAGTTCCTCTTGAGTCAGTCCATGTTTTCACATTTTATTTTTTAAATATGAGTTTATGGCTTTGCTTTAAGTTCGAGTTTCATCTACTTTAAATTACCCTATTGCATGCTTTTATCATGCTGCTATTTAAAGTGTATGAATGTGCCAAAACATTTTAGTTAACTATATCAAATAGTTACTGTAGGCAATAGTATATCCGTAGTATTGTAGGCAATTCAAAATATACATTTAAAAATACTTTCTTTTCCACTTGAGTTTGTATATCCATAGATAGCTATATGAATAGATAGATGGATAGATAGATAGAAAAATAGGTAGATAAACAAATGGTCTTCTGAGTCTTTGTGTGCAGTTGGCTGGTATTTGATTGATAAGCTAATGGTCCCTATAATCTGAACAGCATTTAACTAACTGATAACAAATAGACTAATCAATTAAATCCTGTTTTAGTAGTTCATAGTCAAAAAGTACATAAAAACAAGTACTATATCTATAATAATGTGTTTTATATTGGCATTTTTTAAACTGCTCCCTTTTTTCTTACCAAAAAATTTTTGTTACTGACTAGAACTATGTCTTTGCTTTGAATTATACCATTATTTCTTGTTATCAGCAATCATACATCACTTCTTTCATACTTTCCAGTTTAATATTTTGTGTACACTCATTTTAGAATCTTGGAAAGTGAGTTGCGTATGGTGGTACATGCCTATAATCCCAGCACTCGGGAAGCAGAGGCAGAAGGATGGCAAATTCGAGGCCAGCCTGGGCTACATAGTGAGACTTTGTCTCAAAAAAAAAAAAAAAAAAAAAAAAATTTCCTGGAACCAGGACTCCAAACCTGTGAAAAAACTGAGTTCAGGTTCTGGTGCAGGTTTAATATGTTAAGATTCAGAAAGTTCAGGTTCAGTTCAGGTTCCGGTTTAAATCCTGTGTATAAACAGTAGGGCTTCAAACTGAACCCTAACCTGAACCCTGGTCCCATTGTGTTTCATGCAATTTAAAAATGTTTCTAAACCTGAACCCAGTGAAAAATTGGGTTCAGGTTCAGCTTTCAATTTTTTTTGTGTCATTAGCTACTTTATTGTACATAAAAATTGAGATAAGCCATGGAAAATTTTTGTCACATAGGGGCTGGGGTTTAGCTCAGTTGGTAGGGTGCTGCTCTGCAGTTTCTGAGGCCTTGGGTTCGATCCCCAGCACCACAAAAACAGGAAAAAGATGTGGCAATTCACTTCGGAAGCAATCTTGAAAAACCATCAGCCACTGAAAACCCTATGAGGGTTGCTATGAGTCGGACATGACTAGACGGCACCTAACAACAACAACCATCTACACACAGGATTAAAATTTTAAACCCCAAACCAAATCCTCTACATTCTAATGTATTGAACCTATACCTGAACAAACCTGAATCCAGTTTTTCATAGGTTTAGAAGCCCTACTTTGAACAATATATTCTTACCTTTGATTCTACTCAACAAATGTCATTACCTTGCCATTCTCTTAAAGTATAAGTTTTTTATTAGATAATTTTTCATTTTCTATTACCTTATTGTGCACTTTGCAAGTTTGGAGGATGTTGCTGACTACAGATAATGAAAATGTGGAACCAGGTGGTAAGAGTCACCCCTTTGTTGTTGTGACACTGAAATGACTTACTAAATGACTTTGATGAAGTAATTAAAAGTATCTAGATGGAGGCCGTGCATAATGGTGCACGCCTATAATCACAGCTACTTGGGAGGCAGAGGCAGGAGGATCACAAGCTCAAGGCAAGAGGCAGCCTGCATAACTTAGTGAGACCCTATCTGAAGATAAAAAAAAATTAAAAAGCGGAGCTGGGGGTGCAGGTCAGTGGTAGAGTACTTATAAAGTATATGTGAGGCTCTGAGTTTAGCCTTCTAGTACTACAAAAATAAATCTAGATTGTAAAGATGAAGGGGAATTATAAGGAAGTGAGGGAGCAACTATTAAGTGATGTGAAGCTCAAAGGAACTCTTTGTTTTTGAGGAAGAAGTCAAGTGGGTGTGCTATAGGGATGTTATAGGTGTTCTGTGCCTGTTTAATGCTTACATGGCTTAGATTTATTCATTAATTCCTAGTTGGTCATTTGCCTCTTGGCCAAATTCATAGACTCCATCTTTGCTTTTCTGGTTCAAATACTTAGAGGTCCTACAAGTGCCGTTGAAGAGCTGTACTTATGCTATCATAATGGCAATGTTACAGAGAAATTTCTTGTAAAAATTTAGCAGGACATGAGAATTTGGGGGTAGAAATAGTTTGCATAAGCTCCTTCTAAGCTAGAATTGGAGACAAATGACCCACAATGGGCACAATTTAGTGACTATTAATACATTTCTGAATTTTAAGAGGAAAATTTATGAAAAAACTTTATGTAGTCTCTGACTGTAGGTAATTTGATTCATGTTTATAAATATTTTACCTGCCTTGAACGATGATTAGCTTTGTCCAATAACAATTTCAGAGTAGCTAATGCAGCAATATAAGTATGAATATTTAGGAGGCACTTTTTCTTTATATAGTAAATAGGTGATTAGTAATGTTTTCTTTTACAGAAGTTGTTTTATGGCACATTGCTTTATAAAGGAAACTTGAAGTTAAGAGTGAGGAATTACCTAATGAAATCTTCTGGGAATATGTGGTTTAGGTATAATTACAAAAGTGAAAATCTATAATTTATGTTTACATAATGCCTTTCATTGAAGGTTATAAAAATAAGCCCTGTGATATACTCCAGGCTTCAAATTTCATACATGCCTCCCTATATAATGAAAATAGCCTCCCTAGCATGGTCTAACAAAAACCCCACAATCAAAAACACCTAAAATTTAGTGTCATGAAGCAAATTCTTCCTGTAGGGTAAATTGAGTGATGCCTCATTAGTTTTTCTTCTAGTTTATATATTTTCTCTTTTCACCAAACACTTACAGTGGACTTCTCTGGCTGTTTCAAAACTTTTCTCAAGCTGAGTCACTACTATCAGAAGTTAAAATTACAACCATTTATGGAGAGCCCTTTATGTGCTAGGCATTATGCTGGCTGCTTTCCAAGTAATATCTCATTTTAACTTTCACAGATGAGGAAATTACAACTCAGAGGTTAAGTAACTTTCCCAGCACCCTACGGCTTAGCTGTGGCAAAGCAGGAACGTTAATTTACATCTGATTCCAAAAGGAGACATCTGAGAAAATGAACAACAAATTAAGGAAAAATATTTACAATTCCTGTCTCCTGTTCTAATTACAAAATTGTACATAATGACCATTATGATTTCTGGTGAAGAAAAAGATGAATGATAAAAATGCAGCATTTGAGCCAGGTGTGGTGGCACATACCTGTAATCCCACCAATTCTGGGGGAAGAAGCAGGATTGCAAGTTCAAGACCAGAGGCAGCCTGTATAATTGTACAAGAACTTGTCTAAAAATAAAAAATAAAAAAGGGCTGAGGAGGAGCTCAGTAGTAGAGCACATGCAGAGTATGCTCAAGGCTCTGGGTTCATCCCACCAGTACCACAGAACAACAGCAGAACAACAGCAACAACAACAAAGCAAGCATTTGCTTAGGACCAAAGGATCAAAAAGGACTCATGGGAAATGGTGACCTATGGGTTCCCTTTTTCTCTCTAGACCTAGAATGATCAGAAAGAGGAGGTGACATCATGTAAAGGAAAGGAGGTGGAAGTACCTTTTGCTATTTCCCTAGAATCACTTCTCCCATCTTATTCCCTGCTGTCTCAAAAATGGCTCAAGTATTTTGCTAAGCACTTCTTTCCTCATCCCTAATAAAATCCTGACCATAGAGTAAATACCCCAAAAGAATATTTAGAGATGGCTATGAGGATTTGGGCCTGCAGCTGTAGCCTTGTGGCATCCTATCCCATCAGATCTCAGAAGCTAAGCAGGGTCGGGCCTGGTTAGTACCTGGATGGGAGACCACCTGGGAACACCAGAAGCTGTAGGCTTGGGAGAAGGACCTGGCAACCCCCTCCCAAAAATCAATCTGCTGTTGAAAATCCTATGAACAGCAGAGAAGCACTGACAATAGTGTTTCCCCTGTTGTACAGAGGGTCGCTATGAGTCAGATACTGACTCGACAGCACCTAGCAACAACAACAACAATGAGGATTTGGAGAGCTTAGAGAATGAATATACTGAAAGCATAAAGAATGGCCTTCTTCCTGTGTCAGAAGAGGCCTCAGGCTTACTATGAGAAAACTGTCCATATAATTGCTTTGCTGGCTAATCCATACCTTGATGTCTTCCAATATGACTTCCATAAATCTCAAAGAATTTCAATGTGTTATGCTTGCATTTAAGGCTGAAAACTACTGATCTGATATCTCGATTGTAATTTAACCTCTACTGTGGGAGAATTTTGTTGCATTTTGAGCAAAATCTGAGTGCTTTCAGTCTAATCTTGTATGTCTGTGCCAAATCCTTTAGCAACCTGTGAAAACTAGGTCCTCCCAGACTTGGCTGAAGCACAGTTTTCTTTAAGATTTCCAACTTCCTATGGCTGCTAAAATACATACTAATTGACATAGATATCATATCCTCTAGTGTAAGGTGAGGGCCTGGAATTTAGCTCAGTTGGTAGAGTGCTGCGCTGCAGTCTCTGAGGTCCCGAGTTCAATTCCCAGCACCGCAAAAATGGGAGAAGGGCATGGCAATCCACTCCCAAGGCAATCCCAGCCATTGAAACAGCCATTGAAAACCCTATGAGGGTCGCTATGAGTTGGATACCGACTTGATGGCACCTAACAACAACAGTGTAAGGTGAGAGTGGAATTGTCCCAGAATATGTGAATCAATGAGTTACAGAAAAGACCTATTAAATATAGGTATATTTTCTCTCCACAATACCCTGATTGTGTTTTCAGAAGCTATCTCTGAACCTGGTTATGGCACGCATCTGTACATAGAAGTCACCTGTGGACTCTCTTCCAAGCCTCTTTCACGGATTACCACCTTTGGAATTGACAGAACCCTCCATAGGTCCACATGCCTCCAAGTACAGTTGAAGGAGGCCATTTTGTAAATAATGTATGCTTAGATGGCAAACAATTTTCCTGGTAACTACCCATGAGAGGTCTATTTCAATGTTTCAAATTCTTCATGAAGTTTCTATTTGGTATAGAGTGTCTTAAAAGAAATTGGGCCCCCCACAAATTATTCCTTATTTTTATCCTATTTATTATCTACTTTTTAAAAACATTATTATAAAAGGTTGTTGTTGTGGTGGTTGGGTGCTGTTAAGTCGAGTCCGACTCAGAGTGATGATCATAGGGTTTTCTATCACTGATTATTTTGGGATTGTTTTGGGAATGGACTGCCACATCCTTCTCTCATTTTTTTGGTGTTGGGGATTGAACCTGGGTCCTCAGAAAGTGTGGAGCAGCACTCTATCAACTGAGCTAAACCCCAGCCCATTATTATGGATATCCTCATTAAAATCAGAGCAACCATAAATGTTTGTCATAAGTAGTGTTGAGTTGGCCAGTCAATAGGTTGGTAACTCCCATAAGGAGAAGGGACTGTATGGGATTCAGCAAGGAAAAGCAGGAAGCAGGGAGAGAAGGAAAGGAAAAATTAGGAATGTGGTAGGGAGAGAACAGCTGGTTTTCCTGTGAACTGAGGTTAACCTGGACCAACAAGTTCCCAGTTACATGTATGACGTTTGATCTAAGAGAACTAGGCAGGGAATGGCATCAAAATACACTAAGTATTCATGGTATTAAAAGAATAAATGATGGATGTTTGGGGCATTCACCAGAGAGGATCATGTGGGACAGGAGGGAAATAGAGTCTGATTTCAGGGAAGGAAGCCAGCTAGTCACCCTGCAGCCCTGGAGAACTAGCTGCATTTAAGATACCCAGATAGAAGGGCCAATTAGGCAGACTGAGAGCACATTTTCCACCTTATTCCTAAGTTATTTCCCCACTCTGAGGAAAACAAATGGGAGCAGAAGTTTGTGTCTGGCCCTAACTCACTTCAATGGAGGGATTCATGTACCACCACTATTGGATGTTCCAGAACCAATGACACCCTACCCTTTACCTGTCCCTACATTAGAGTGAAACATCACCCATCAGCCAAGTCAATAAGCATTGAATCTCCTTTGTGTGGGTTGTTATTGGATGACCCATAAATGGCAGAGATTCTTACAAGCACTTGGAGTCAAGCAGATCCTGAAAGGGTTAAACAACGTGCTGTAGGTCACAGACCAAGAGGGAGTTGAGCTGGGATTTGAACCTAAGCAGTCCAATACTAGAGTTCATCCTGGCTTTTACCACTCTATTCGGCAGCCTTAGTCAGAGGTGTTTAAAACTTAAATACAGTTAAACATATCTTCCCATAGGAAACTTCCTCTGGTCCTCTAACACAATCTGTCCTAATTACAACTTTCTCTATATTCATTCTCTCATCCATTACATATTTTATCTAAAGACTCTAAACTCTATTTTTTATTGTTGCCGAATGCATCTTTGGAGATCTTCTCAGCTTGCTTAAGATTGACAATTGCTTTGATTTCCTTGCAAAGTCTCTTGATCCAGAATAGTCCAGACTGTGATTTTTGTTTCTTGCCATAGTTTTTTAACTGGACAAACAAACAGGAAAAGGACACCAACTACCCTGACTGCTCTTCAAGAACTATTAAGAGCTAGTTTAGAAGTATGAGAAGCATATTTCCAAGACATTTTCCAAATGACATTGTTAGCTGACACAAACTTGCATTATTTTGGGTCTTCTGCTTTTTTTGACATTCTTATCATAGGTGCATAAAGAATCAAGTATATACTTCTGTAATTTTTAAATCCAAGAATATCTATTCTTAGTTATATTTAGATATTGATCTTTAAGAATTCTTAATTGCTCCAATGCTAAAAGTAAATATGTATTATAAATTAGAATTTTGTAACATTATCTTACTTTTTCCATAAACTAGTAACTATTAATATTTATGTAGTCTGTTTTTTTATTTTCGTTTTTTTCTAGATAGTATGAGAGTGAAGTCCCACCCATTGGCCAGTATCTTCCCAATTTTATAATAAATTTATGCTATTCCAAAAATAATAAATTGTACTAGGCAAGCGCTTTACCACTGAGCTGCACCCTCAACCCATTTTCTATCTTTTAGGATCTCAGTAAGTTGTGTAGGCTTCTGCAGTCCTCAAACTTGCCATTCTCCTGTCTCAGCCTTCTGAGTAGCTGGGATTATAGGTGTGCACCACAGTGCCCAGCTAATATAACATTCTTCACAGTCAAACTTATAGACAGAAAAATAGATTAGTGGTTTCCAGGGCCAGTGGTGGAGGGAGTGGATTAACTACAAAGAGGCACAAAGGATCTTTTGGGGATGATGGAGATACTGTATGTGTTGATTTTGTAGTGGTTGTATAATTATATATGTAGTTAATAGATATCATAAGTAGATCATATATATTGTAAGTATATATTTATCAAAATTCATCAAAATGCACACTTAAAAAGAGCTATCAACCAAAAAGTTGATGGCAGCCTACAGCCATACCACCCTGGTGTCTGAACCCATCTGATCTCAGAAGCTGAGCAAGGTTGGGTCTGGTTAGTCCTTGATGGGAGATCACCTGGGAATACCAGGTGCTATAGGCTAGGGAGAAGGACTCAGCAGCCCAATCCTGAAATAATCAGCAACCGAAATTCCTATGAATAGCAGAGAAGCACTGACATGGTGCCAGGCATGGCACAGTGTCAGGTAGTATTTTGTTCTGTTATACATAGTGTTGCTATGAGTTGGACCCAACTCAACAGTACCTAACAACAACATACTTGATATAAATCATATCTCAACAAAATACTGAAAGCCAAAACATACAAAATACATTTTCCTGAACACTTTCTAATTTGTCTGGGCTTTATGAACAGGCTAATCATTACTGCTCCAGATCAAGTGTCTTCCTAGAACCAAGGGGTATGTGAGTTCTTTGCTGCATTGTACATTCTCTTATCTGTCGGCTTTCTTCTGATAAACCATAGGCAGCAAGGCCCAGATAAAGATGGCAAAGGGCACCCTAGGTTCATTACTAACCTTAGGAGACAAACTCTTAGAAGGAACCATAAGCACAGGAGAGAATGCTTCAGGAAAAGTAGAAGCTAGCACAGGCTATAAGGAAAGGAAGACCCAAGAACAGAGTGTTGGCTGCCATGGGAAAGGAGGAGGAGATAAGTGATCCTGTTGGGGAAAGAGAAGCTGACAGAATGAGATGAAATACACTTCTTTAGGTATCACAGCCCTCAAATTAACATGTTTACACATTCATGATACCCAAGTGACTTCAGTTTCTCAGCAGTGGAATTTCTCATGTTATTAAGCTTTTAGGGAAAAAATTCATTTTTTGCCATTAAAAAACCTGACAAATGGTCCACATGTATCATTTGGACACAGGTCACATTACCCAGATAATGAACTCCTTCATGTAAAATTTCCAGTAGATTCTTAACATATGAAGTCCTCCTCATATGTTATCCCACATTGATCCGATTGGAGCTGTTAGTGTCTAGTGGATCAATGATCAGCAAACTAAAAAGTCACTTAGTGACTATGACACTCATGGCAGTGTTAGAATCTATTGTGTCAGGAATCCTTGTTTTATTAACTCTGTAATTACCTGTTCAGCTGAACCGGTGAATTTTATTACACATTTTCTTTCACCTGAACAAGACCTTTGCACTTCTACCAGTGCCCTGAGGATCTTCTATTTTTTTTCTGCTCCATGACTTTCTCCAGTGCCCTGTGGCTTAGCTGCCATCTGTTTAGGCTGAGATATGTGTAGGAAGGGCTTTAAGAATACCAGTGCCTTGCTTTGGAAGCTGTTAAAATGGCCTCATTCTCCAGGATAGTTGCCTTAGTCTTAAGTCACACAGTCTTCAGAAGGATGAAACTCAGGACTGTAATTCTGCTCATTATTTCAGCTTTCTTTAAACAAAGGATTATAATAATGGATAGCCTAGGAATTGACATCATGGACCAGGAAGCAGTTGACAAGTTATGTAAACTATCTCAGTCTTGGTTTCCTTGTATATAGGAAGGCAGGATACATATAGATCCTCCCTTAGAGTATGTAGGTGCCTCTCCAGCACATGATTCAATATATCTAAAAGTTTGCTTTCTTGCTCCCTAAAACCTATACCTTTTCTACATCCTCTTGATAAATAGGCGCTATCATTTTTTACTTTCTCTCTTACCCCAATATCCAGTCACTCACCAAATCCTATCCATTCTGTTCCTGAAATGTTTCTCTGATGCATTCATTACTCTCCATCCTCAACATCTCCATCCAAGCCCAAGTCATTACCATTGCCTGTCTGGACAATTCATCATCCAACCAGACACCCTAAATTTGCTCTTGGCCTCTTTTAATACAGTCACCATGCTGCCATTCTTCAAAGACTTCTGTTGTTCTTAGTTATTAGGTTCAAAATCATTAACACATCCAAAAGCCTTTGCATGATTTCATCCTTTCTCTTTTCCACTTTCATATCACTTCCCTTGAGCTATTGTTGTACTAGGATTATATACAGTTGTTTATACATATATAGTTTTAATTTATTCACTCGTACACCTAACATGCTTTAAAAATCTAGTATGTGTAAGGCATAGTTTGGGTGCTGAGAATATAAAAGTGAAAAATTCCTGCCATGATAAGCTCACTGCCTAGTGGGGGATAGAGATACAAGAAAATGATTGTGGGAAAATGTAACATGGGAGCCAAGAAGAGTGAGTGACTGGCTTTATGTTTGGCACATTAGAGAAGGCTTTGAAACAACCGTGATTGTGTCAGGTCTGGAAGGAAAAATAAGAAAGTAGATGTGTGTGTGATTTTCAGTTAGATTTTTTTCATGCTAGAAAATATTTTAAGAGAATAATACAAAACCAAAGCATAATTCTTCTTTAGTGTATGTAGAGGGTGCTTAATAGTTTCCCACATCATTGAGGCTATTAGTAATTTCTCTTAAAGTAATGTAACAATTTTCATTGAGAATTTTCTGTCCTCTTTGCTAAAATTCTTTCCACATGTTTTGAGTGGCCAATTCAATATCCTCAAATTTCCATTTTCTTTAAATGTATCTTAGATAGTGGGAACTGAAGAAGCTATTGATTGCAGAATATGGTCAATATCAACCAAAAGAGAAATCAATATCTTCAGAATTTGAGTCTTCTAAACTGGTTTCTATATAGGAATATTCCATATGCTTATCATGTAATCAGACTTTAACATTTTAATATGGAAAAATTAAGACTATCCATAAATGACATAGGGTCTGTCACTCTGAGTTTCTATGGACTACCTAAAGCACAGATTAGGTATGAAATATCTAGTTTTCTAGAAATCCAAGTTGAATATTCAGCTTTAGTATTCTACTAAATACCCAGGGGTGGGATTTAGCTCAGTTGGTAGAGTGCTGCGCTGCAGTCTCTGAGGTCCCGAGTTCAATTCCCAGCACCGCAAAAATGGGAGAAGGGCCTGGCAATCCACTCCCGAGGCAATCCTGAAACAGTCAGCCGTTGAAAACCCTATGAGGGTCGCTATGAGTCGGATACCGACTCGACGGCACCTATCAACAATAACAACAACAACTAAATACCCACCTAAGAAATTTAACTAAATAAAAGTTTCCTTTAAAAATCTAGTCTTCTGGTTATGCTTTGTTTTTCAAACTTTTGGAAAATCAAAAAGCATTATGTTAATTTTTGGAAAATATGCAATTGAGAAAATTTGCGTAGAGTAAAAAAGGTATTGTTAAAACAAACAAATTTCCTCTCATGCCTTATGCTTCCTGTTATTTTGCAGATGTTTCATAGGAAACTGATTCATGACCAAAGACACTATTATCATTGTCAAACATAATATGCAATGTCTAAAATCTGTCACACAAAGATTTCAATGCACTTATTGCATAAGATATTTTAGTGTTCTCAGTTTTAAGACCAGTATCTAAGATACAGAGAAGAGCATGCAACTAGCTCAATCTGTGCTTCTGAAAGAAGCATTTATCAATTAAGCAAAATTGAATTGCTTGTAAGACCTTTGAAAGTACTGATGACACCTTAGTTGTAAAGAGCAATGGGAACATTACTCTGCTCTTCCTTCAGCTGAAGAATAAGAAATAAGAAAAGTTACCTGGCTCAGGGTGAAGTTGACTTAGAACGGTATAGACTATTTCATTTGAAATGATTAGGAAAGCACAATGTATGGACAAAAGAAATTAAGCTGAAAAATGTAAACCATAAGTTAAGAGACCTCATCATTATAGCAACATCACCTCTCTGCTTCCTAATTCTTCTTTAAAATGTGCTTACTGGTGTAGACTCAGAAGATGTAAAGACAAATGAGCCCCAGTCCCTGCCTTCAAGGAACTAATAATCCAGTGGAAAACAGATGTGTACAGCTCACCATAATCATTGAGATGTATTAGTGCTTTCAGAAAAGGGCTAAGTAGAAAGAGAAGAAAATAAACAATTAATTCTTCCCAGGACATCAGGGAAGACTTCACAGAGGAGGTGACATTTAACTAAATGTTGAAGAATGAGTAAGATTTAACCAAATAATGAAGGAAAGTATAGATACCCTAGAAAGATAAAATAGCAGGAAACAAAGGCAAGTTTATGAAAATACTTGGCATGTTGGAGAATATGTAGGGAATGTGACTGGGGAGGTAAGTTAGGGTTGTGAGTATGGATATTCCTCCTCTCTTAATCCCTCATATCACCCACTGCTAGTAGTTTAAACTTTATTTTGTAAGCCACAAGGGACCAATCAACCTCAGTCTTTTTGTGGTGGGCATGTTTCTTTATATGGTCATCTGAAGTTGACTCCTCCCCCTTCCTATAAATTCTATGACCCTCTTTGGTGCTGGTGTTGCTGTGGTATTAATAAAGAGAGAGAGGTCCCTTTCTACTACCAGATCCTTCTCCAACTAACTCTGGTGTCACTAAGGACCAACACATGATTTGGGCTTAGCAAAATGGATATTTCCTCTTTGAAGACTAAAGCTTGATCAAGTGATACAAGGATGTGAGGACATTTGGCAATTATATTCATGGCAGCAGCAGAAACAACAATAGTTGGTGCACTGTGAGATTTTTGCTATGATTCTCCCTTGACCTTTGAAACTCCTCTGATTCCAGCCTTGAATCAGTTTATGCCTTACAGCTAAATTGTTGGCCCAAACATGTCCAAAATGGAACTCATCATTCAAGTTCAAGGAGTTAGTTTGTTGGAAGTTGGAACTACAATTCCAGAACTTCAAATGAAAGGTTTTTCATAGATGGAGATAGGTTTAAGATCCCTTTTATTAAAACTGAGAATTAAATCCTGAGAGATATGTCACTCAGGAAGACACTACAGAGAAAGAAAACAGGAGGACCAGAGATAATGCCCTTGAAGATGCTAAAATATGAAGAAGCAAAGGAGTGAACAAGGGTGCCCTAAAAGTATATCAGAGAGGTAGGAGGATTACCATGGAAGGAAATAATTTCAAGGAGAGGGTCAGCAATATTAAATACTGTAGAGAGATCAGAGAGAATAAAGACTGAGAAGAGGTCACTGGGATTGGCAATTAGTGGATGATTTGGTACATTTGGAAAAACAAATTTTAAATACCTTTCAGATGGGCTTAATATCCTATGATTAAGGAAATAATAAGTGACCTGTGGAAGCAGCAACATGGATTATTTTAACTGGGAGACTGGTGAAGTGAAAAAGAGTGAAATGGCTGTCGGGGAATTTGGAGGAGAAAGCAAGCTAATTTTCACTAGAGGAAAACCTACCCTTCTCTAGCAGAAGAGTAGGTGGAGGAAGAGCAATTGAAAATATAAGGCAGAGGAGAGATAGATGATGGAGCATTAGCTAGAAAAGAAAGGAAATAGTGGGAATTGTAACAAGGTCAAGTGGTTGACCTTTGGAAATAAGATTGAAAGAGGTAAGAAAAAAATGAAGATTAAAATCACCTGAGTTCTTATTAAACATGGTGATTCTTCAGGCCTACCCTAGACTTATTGAATCAGAATATTAATGCACAAGGACCCTGAATGTGCATTATTAACAAGCCACAGGTGACAGTTTTGCATACTAAAATTCATGAATCACTAATAGAGATAATAGAAAAGGGGATGTGGGGTTGTAGCTAAAGAGTGATAAAAGTTGACGTAGCCCCTGTGGGAAACAAGCAATGTAATCTAGTAAAAGTAAATTAAAGGATCCCTAAAGAATACTAAGAACTCAACTGAGGTTGCAAATCATAAGTAAATTTAAAATGTCAGTCACCTAAGCATTCTGTTTCTTTCTGGAATGCTCAGTGATTCAGGCATAACAGAGGAGGAAATGTTCAGATTTACCCAAGCTGTTGTGAATGGCATGATCAGTGTGGTAGATCTCAAGGGGAAAAGGAATTGTGGGTGGTTGACACCAGAATCCATGTGATTAGGCAGGAAAGTGACATATTCTCAAGGGGATAAACATAAAGATCTAGAGAGATCATCAGTTCCAAGTAGGTTGGTTGGATTGAAGGAGTGTCGTTTGGTACCTCCAAATTGTGGTGGTGGTGGTGTTAGGTGCTGTCAAGTTGTGTCTGACTCATAGTGACCCTCATAGGGTTTTCAATGGCTGATTGTTTCGGGATTGCCTCAGGAGTGGATTGTCACATCCTTCTCCCAGTTTTGTGGTGCTGGGAATTGAACTCGGGACCTCAGAGACTACAGAGCAGCGCTCTACCAACTGAGCTAAATCCCAGCCCAAATTGTGAGCTGCTCTTTAATAGCAGTTAACAATTAACACTGAACAAACCTCTACTTTATCTTTGCTTCTCATATATTTGAACATGTTTTAGTACTAGGTCATTTCCAGTGTTTCAAAGATTTGCTCACTCCTATGAGGAGACTGACATCCATAAAGTAAGCAGATCCTCTTTCCTTAACAGATACTAACTTGTCCCTAGAATCTGGGGCTGAAGAGGAAAATTTATAATGACTTTGCTGACAGTTCCTAAATCTTACTTCCCAAGATTGAAAAGGGAAATATTTTTAATACAAAAATAATTACTGTTTTGATAACACTTAAATTTTCTGTAGTAATAGCCAAAGAACATAGTTATTATCATTCATTTATCCAATAAATATTTGGTATATAACTGCCGTGCTCAGACTCTGTAACAAACTTTGAGATTCATTTCTACCTTTTACCTTTTACCTACATTTCTACCATTTTTTTTTTGAATGGAGATGTCAATTCACTGAGGAAGACAAAAAGTAAATTGATAAAGTTACTACAGCAATAGTTCTCCGACAAGAGTTGGAATAGAAAAGTGGGAAGCATATATCTGAATAAACAAGGGAGCTTTTTCAAAGCATAAATGGCCTCACTCAGGTCAAATTGAATATTAGAGAAAATATGTGAGGTTTGAAAAAGCTCCCAGATTATTTCAAGACAGTTCCCACCAACTTTTAAAAATTAATTAATTAATTTATTAATGTATTTTTACAATACTTGGAGGTTGAACCCAAGGCCTCACACATACTTTGCAAGCACTCTACCACTGGACTGCACCTCTAGCCCATTTTTTACTTTTTATTTTGAGACAGAGCCTCATTAAATTATGCAGGATATCTCTGGCCTCAAACTCCCAGTCTTCCTGCCTCTGCCTCCCAAGTCACTATGATTACAGGCCCGCACCACTGCACTTTTAATAGTCATTAAACTAGCCAGGCTTGATGATACACACTTGTAATCCCAGCTCTCAGGAGGCTGAGGCAGTAGATGGAGCCCACGAGTTTGAGACTAGCCTGGGCAACAGAGTAAGATCCCCAGCTCAAGAAAAGTCATTAAAAACAAAGTTTGCTACAGGAAAAATTTCTATCTTAAACAGAACTGGGACTCAAGTACATATAGAAAATTATTACCTAGTAAATGATAGAGAAGACTTAGATGGGGAGGGTGGGGGGGAGGCATACAAGAGGGTAAGGGGGAACCTATATGAATAATGCACATTAAAATGCATATATGTAAATGCCACAATGAAAAACATGTCAGAATGAATCACATTAAGGTGTACATTAAAAATGCCCAATAAAAAAAATACATCAACCAGAAAAAAAGAAAAGAAAAGAAAAGAAAAGTCATTAAATTAGATAATAAAATCAAGCAACAAGAATATTGGTATCACTATCAGGTTTATTTTGTTGGTTTTTGAAAAAATATATAAATAGTTCCCAATTTACAAACTGTTGGCATTCATAATGTTTTTAATGGAAACAGTGTTCAGCTTCTCAGGCTAGCCCCAAAGTATGTATGTAAGTTCCAGTGTGGCTAGTTACAGGTCTTACAGGTCATTAACCTACTTTCTGGATATTAGAAGTATAGATAAGGGTAATCTAAAGAGTTTCTTCCTATTTCCTAGGCACAGAGCCAGCGTTAGAAAATGTTTTTTTTTTTTAATTTTTTTCCTAATACCAATAATACCAAAGGATGGCAATAATGCAGACAGACTAGATTACTCATGTAATACTGCTGAGAATGTAAAACGATAGATCACTATAGAAAAAAATTTGGACTTAAATCAAAATCAGGATGCATGTGTATAGATAAATATTCCCACAAAAAGACATGCAAGTAGAAAGGAGGCCATTGGTGGGGGGGAGGCGGGGAGATGGGGGAGGAGGGGCACAAGAGGATAAGGAGTAAGTTATGTGAACAATGTACAATGAAACACATATATGGAAATGTCACAGTGAAATATATGTCAGAATGAAACACATTGTTGTACATTAAAAATTTTCCAATAGAGCCGGACATGGTGGCACACGCCTGTAATCCCAGTGGCTTGGGAGGTGGA
>VMDO01032907.1:0-18502 GCA_007922755.1 Pedetes capensis
TTTTTTTTTTTGGGCTTTCATTCATCTTCAAAGCCAACAAGGTTACATTTCTTTGACTATTCTTCTGTAGTTCCCCCCTCCCCCCGACTACAGGGGAGAGAAGTTCTGTACTTTGAAGGCTTTACATGATTAGACTAGACACAAATAATCTGAGATGTACTTCTTCATCTCATTTTGTATTAATTAGCTGCCACTGCTGTAGGAGAAAAACCAACCCAAACAAACTTAGTAGGAATAGGTGTCTTGGGAGTGCATGGTTAGAGAATAAGTTAATAATAGTGGCAGAGCAGGCATGGTGGCAGCAGCAGCAGACTCTGCTTTAGATGACCTCATGGCATGGCAGACCAGGAACAGAGAGACCCAAGCCTTCAGTGGAGGCAGGAACTTCCAAAGGTCTGCCCCGGTTGACCTCACTGCTGCAAAGCTAAGACCTGTGTCCCAAAGTTCTATGCCTCCCAGTGCAGCACCACCAGCTGGAGGCCAAATGTTAAAACACATAACTTTTGGGAGACTTTTTTTTATTGGAAATTTTATAATGAACAACTTGATGGGTTCATTCTGACATGTATTTCATTGTGACATTTCTGTATATTTGGGGGACATTTTCTATTCAAACCATAGTAGTCCTTAACCATAAGCATATCTGGGAAGTTTCCAAGAAAAGAAAAATATTTACAGGCTCAAAGGAGTGGGACATTGGTCTCTTGTGGAGTGGGCATTATCCGCAAGCTACAATTTCTATAGTAGAGGGACCTGGCAACCCACTCTCAAAAATCAATCAGCCATTGAAAACCCTATGAATAGCAGAGAAGCATTGACAACAGTGTTTCACCTGTTGTATGTTGGGTTGCTATGAGTTGGATACCACTTGACAGTACCTAACAAAAACAACAACAACTTCTATAAGAATTATGTGTTTCTTTGTAATTAAAAAAAACCCTGTGTTTTATATTGAATTTACAAGACAGAACTTAAGGAATTTGCATTCATTTGCACTTTCAAGAGCTTCCCAGACATTTTTATGCATGCTAAAATTTGAGAGCTACCATAACTAACATGACACTAACACATTCTTTCTTTCATTCTCTTTCTTTCTCCTCATTATGAAAAATAAATTTGCAAATTCTTTATTTCCTTTCTGATTCTTTTCCTCATTTTACATACCATTCTTTATCTCTGATTGAGTCAAAATTGAGTTACTTTGGGAACACTGGACAAATTTTTTCTGAACAATATGTGTGTCCATCGGCTAGGTGGTTATGGAACTGTGTCACCATTATTTCCACCTCTTGAGCACAACTGTGATATCTTTAAAGAGATCCTAAAACTTTCCAGCCTTTTAATTTAGGATACAAATGTGCCATGTTCAAATGAAATAACACCTACCAGATGCTTTAGCACAATTTTTAAACAGTCTACATTGTTTTTAAGTGCAAAACTCTATAGACGGTGAGAGCTGTCATAGTCTTTAGTTTCTTAATTTAGAGTCTGGAATTCATCCAGTGGACCATAGTGGCTATAAAGCGGACTGAGTGAATGGTAAATGACTTGCAATATGGAATCAAAAGTAATCCCTGTGCTGTAATATTTGGACAGAGTGGGGCATTTTAAGGACTGAATTTCTTCCATAAGTTGGAACGTCTTATAGTAATAGGTGTCATTCAACTTATTATTGTTACTTTTAATTAGCATAGCTACTATACCTTGAAAACTTAGTATTATTAATGGTATGTGAACACATTAGTGTCCATAAATCCATAAATCAGTGTCTACTAAGATTTTAATAGGTTATATTTTTGGTGAACTTGAACTTGGAGTTTTCAATAACATCATACTATGATCTCAATTTAAACCTAGAAGATCAAATTTAATTAATATAATAAAATAAAAATAAATTCTTAAGAAGATGTGAAGAGAAAAATCATAAACCAGTGGAAAAATAGACCAAACAACCATGGAGAAAATATTGCTAGATGGAATAATTGGTGCTTAGTGGTGTCATCTGAGCTGCTCAGAAATGTCTCCTAAAACTCTTCTCATTATGGAGATATGGATTCAGGAAGATGTTCTTTTATCAGACATTTATTTTCTTTATAAGCTTAAAGTTTGACATAATCAATCAGCCATTGAAAACCCTATGAATAGGGTTTGAAACCTTTGAAAATACAAATGTCCTTTGGGAAGATATCACACTGAGGATCAAGTTGATTAAAGATGAGGGCATTTATTTGGCTAGATTTTTTCATATTAGAAAAGCCTAGGAGGAAACAAATAATTGTTATTAGTGTGATAGAGACAGGGAAAATAGAAACTAGATCTTCCTAAAGAGTACTTCATAGTTGTCTTCTGAAGCACACAATAAGCTTCTATACACAGACCAGAAGTGCATAGAGAGATTGTTGTTGTTTGTTGTTAAGTGCAGTTGAGTCAGGTCCAACTCTTAGTGACCCCGTGTACTACAGAATGAAATACTCCCCAGTTATCTGCCAGGCACATGATTTTCTTTTTAAATGTTTAAGCTGATTGTTGCAAACACTGTGTTAATCTGTCTAGTTGAAGATCTTCCTTTTTCTCTTTTCTTTTCTTTTCTTTCCTTTTTTTTTTTTGACTTTCCACACTCTCAAACATGATGTCCTTCTCCAGAGATTGGTTCCTCCTGACAACATGTCCAAAACACATGAGGCTCAGTCCAGCCATTCTTGCTTCCAAGGAGTACTATGGTTGTACTTCTAGGACAAATCTTTTGGTTCTTTTGGCAAGATGTATGGTTCATTTGCAACACCATAATTCAAAAGTATCAATTTTCCTCATGTCTCCCTTATTCAACATCCAGCTTTCACAACCATGTGGTGCAACTGAAAATACCATGGCATGAGTCAGGTGGATCTTCATGTTCAATGTGACATCTTTACTTCTGAGCACTTTAAAGAGGTCTTTTGCAACAGCTTTTCCCAATGCAATGTGCCTTTTGATTTCTTGACTGCTGTTCCCATGAGTGTTGATTGTAGAAATAAGTAAAGTAAAATCTTGAACATCCTCAATCTTTTCTCCATTTATCAGGAAGCTGACCCAAATGTAAGTATTTTTGTTTTGCTGATGTTGGGGACAATCCATACTGAAGGCTGTGTTATTTGGTGTTCATCAGTAAATGTTTCAAATCCTCTTCACTTTAAGCAAAGTTGTGTTATCTGGATAACATAGGTTGTTAATGAGTCTTCATCTAATTCTGATGCCGTATTCTTCATAAAGTCCAGCTTCTCAGATTATTTGCTCAGCATAGAGATTAAAGAAATATGGTGAAAAGATAAACCTTTCTTGACTTTAAGCCAGGCAATGTTTTCTTGTTCGGTTCGAACAACTACCTCCTGGTCTATGGACAGATTCTTCATGAATACAATTAGGTGCTTTAGTATTCCCATTCTTCACAATATTATCCATAATTTGTTATGATCCACACAGTCAAATGCCTTTGCCTAGTTAATAAAACATAGATAAACATCTTTCTGGTATTCTCTGCTTTTGGCTAATATTCATCTGACATTACCAATGATATCCCTGGTTCCATGCCCTTTTTTGAATCTGGCTTAATTTCTCCGCAGTTCCTTTTCTATATAGTACTGCAATTGCTTTTGAATGATCTTTGCAAAATTTTACCTGTGTATGATATTAGTGATATCATTTGATAATTTCCACATTCAGTTGCTTCCTTTTTCTTGGGAATAGGCACAAATAGACATCTCCTCCAGTCAGTTGGCCAGGTAGCTGTTTTCCAAATCTCATGGCATAAAACAAATAAGTACCTCCAGGGCTGCGTATGTTTGTTGAAACATCTCAGTTGGTATTCCATCAGTTCCTGGAGCCTGTGCTTCACCAATTCCTTCAGGGCAGCTTCCACTTTGTCCTTCAGTACCATTTGTTCTTGATCACATGCTACCTATTGAAATGGTTGGTCATCCACCAATTCTTTTTGGCATAATGATTCTGTATATTCCTTACATCTTCTTTTGATGTTTCCTGCATTGTTTAATATTTTCTTTGTAGCATCCTTCATTTGAGGTTTGAATTTTTTCTTCAATTCCTTAAGCTTGAGAAATACAGAGCATGTTCTTAAATGAGAGATATCATTTCTCCATATCTATTCTCCCCTTCCTCTGAAGTAATGGACAACTCTCAATTTTGAGATGGTAATAGCAGTTTCTCAGAATAAACTAAACTTTTCAGCCCTTTTTATATCATTGTGTGGCCATATGATTATCTTCTTCACATGTAAGAAGAAATGATTTGTGCAGTTCCTGGAATGTGTCATCAAAGTGAGGCAAGTGTTTTCCTTTCCTTTTTATTCTCCTAGAATTTCTAGCATGCAGAAATGCTAGAACTGGACTAGCCATTTTTCTACTACGTGAATTCTTCCTTTTAAGAATAAGAAAGCACAGCCAGGTGCTGTGGTGCACGCCTGTAATCCCAGTGACTTGGGAAGTGGAAGCAGAAGCATTGCAAGTTTAAGACCAGAGACAGTCTGCATAATTTAGTGAGACCCTATCTCAAAAAGTAAAAAAATATGGGCTGACGGTGCAGCTCAGTCATACAGCACTTGCAAAGCAATCAAGCACAAGGCCCTGAGTTCAACCTGTAGTACTGCTAAAAAAGAAAAAAAGAAAAAGAATGAGAAAGCAAAAGACAGGGATCATGTGTTCTTGATGGTCACTGATCTATATCACTAGATCTGAATTGCCTAATTTCCATGAATTGAGAGCTATTATTTTCCCCAATTAAGCTACTATTTTCTTTTGACACCAGTAGCTGTGATGAATACTAACTAAAGCAGAACATTTTGATAACTGATAATTTCTTTATTAGTTGCAGAGCAAACTTTTTTTTTTTCCCAGTACTGGGGTTGAACCCAGGGCCTTGCACCTGCATGCTTTGCAAGTGCTGGACCACTGAGATGCACCCCCAGCCCTTTTTTTTTTTTTTTGCTTTTTGAGACAGGATCTTGATAAATTACACATACTGCCCCTGGTCTCGAACTTGCCATACTCCAGCCTCCGCCTCTCAGGTCGCTGGGATTACAGGCATGCGCCACCGCGCCCGGCAAGAGCAAACATCTTTAAGAACAGTTAGTTGTTGAATCTGTGGTGGGCCTGCATGCCAAATGAAAATAAATATTTCACTTATCTTTTTTCCCCTCCTTTTTAGTCACTCATGATCCCTGCTTTTTCCTTCTACTTCTTGTGGCCCATTGACCCTTATAAACCTATTCACATAGGCAATCATTTGCCTATTCAACATTTCTTAAGAACCTAATGGGTTTCACAGCACTGGATAGTAGGAAAGGTATATAGGTTTCACAATGAGGCATATGTGTTTTCTAGGTAGCCTTTGCATGTGCAAATTACAGGACTGAAACTGATCTTAGAAATCAAGATATCTCATGCCCTTGTTTTTCATTTAAGGAAAGCAAAAGTTAAAGACATTCTGTGGCTGTGTGATAAAAGAGAAAATACAGTAAATGTTTAAATTTTAAAAAATGTTTGTTACAGTAAAAGACACATTACCATCAATCCTCCCCCAAAATACCACCCTGGTGTCTGATCTTGCCAGATCCTAGAAGCTAAGCACAGTTGGGCCAGGTTAGTACTTGGATGGCAGACTTCCTGGGAATACAAAGTGCTGTAGGCTTGGGAGAAGGACCCAGAAACCCATTCCCAAAACAATCAGCCATCAAAAACTCTATGAATAACAGAGAAGCAGTGACAATAGTGACAGGCATGGCACAGTGTTGAGTAATGTTTTGTCGGTTGTACATAGGGTCACTATGAGTTGGACCCAACTCAACAGCATCTAACAACAACAGCAACAAAGCTTCAAAAGCACTAATCCCATCATTCTTGCCACTCTCTGAGGCATTTCTGGAACTCCTCTGTAGTGAGTGTTATAGATGCACTGTTATGGTTGCCTCAATGTCCCAACTCAATTCAAAATGTTTACCTTTCATTATCATTTTTTTTACTTTGGGTAAGAGCTAGAAGTTGCACATTGTCAAATCTGGTGAATAATGTGGATGAACACATACCATAATGTTTTTATCTGACAGAAATTGCAGTACCAGAAGTGATGTATGACATGTAGTACTGTCATGATAGAGGATGAAACAAAAGATGCTCACAATAGAGAATTTCCAGAATTGCTTCAGAGAGTGATAAGTAAGACTAGATAACTGTGTTCAAAACCAGGATGAGTATTTTGAGGGGATTAATGGCAATGTGTCCTTTACTGTAATTTTTTAAAAATTAAACATTCATCATATCTTTTGATCCTTCCTTATATGATGTGTGACAAGAATGTTTGTACCCTGAGGCTCTCACATTTGTGACATGCACTCTTTTGACTGTACTCCAACTTCCTTTCACGGTTTCCCTTGGAAAGGGGACTTAATCAACTTATAATGTAATATTTAGTGTTGTAAGTTAGTTATGGATAAAGGACTGTGTTCTACATGTTTTCCTTTAGGCCATCATATTTGAGAGCTCCACATGCATTCCCTCTACTAATTGTATATGGCTTCCTGAACATGTACATGCAGTGGTGGCAACTTTGGAACCCTGGATTTCAACTTGATTTTGAGAAATACTGCAATATTTTACTACCTAAATAGTAGTGATTTTAATTGGATTTGTGCAATGGTATGGAAGACATAATGTCAATGTAGATTGGTTAGGAACTGAGTTGTCACATTGGAGCCTAGCTTCAAATTTTCCTGCCCATAAAGCCTACAGAGCCAAGAATTGATCAAAGTGGTAGAAACACCCTGAGTTAATTAGAAACTTTGAATACAGAAAATAGAGCAGAAGCAGCCATTTCTCATATCCTATGGTTGTGACTCTACTGTTCACCTTCCTCCTGCTGTGAAGCTTTAATGAATTGCTATAAAGGGTGAAGTGGTTTGAATCCTAGGAAAGATAAAATCATTGGGCTCCAAAAATCCAAAACAGATGGCATGCCTTAACAAAATTTTTGCTTTCATATTTCAATTGTTCAAAAATACCCTCTGCAAAGCTGGTGTCTGTTTTATAAAGGGGGTTTGCACAGTGAGGAAGGAACTAAATGAGTTGATGAAAGCAGGTTAGATTGCTTAAGGCGTTTTATTTTTATTACAACAGAAAGAATTTTTAATTACTTATTTACAGTGTTTCTGACTTGGAACTGTCTGCTGCTATGCCAGAAAATACCTCAGCTTCCTTAGTAAATATGGACTGATTTCTATCCTGTTTTGCTATTTTGAGTGCCATTTTAAACATTTAATTAACTTGTATATTTCTATTATATTTTTAGAGTAGCATACTTTTTCACAATCTTTAACATAATTTATACTCTATTAAATGTCCAAAGGAGAAGGATCTGGCAACCCATTCCCAAAACAATCTGCCATTGAAAACCCTATGAATAGCAGAGAAGCACTGACAATAGTGCTGCGTATGGCACGGTGTTGGAGAATGTTTTGTTCTGTTGTACATAAGGTCACTATGAGTCAGACCCAACTTGACGGCATCTAACAACTTGATTTGAGAGGTGAAGAATGAGTGAAGATTCTCAAGGCAGATAAGAAAATTGAGCAGAATGGTCCGGGCAGAGAAAAAAGCAAGAATAAAATCAAAGAACATGCACAAGCATATGGCCCATTTGGGTTATATTAGTAATATTCAATATTTTAGGGTCTTGGAAGACTGGGTATTGTGGTAAGAAATCTGGTAGGTTTCCAAGGGAAATATTTCCATTCTCTGAAGAAATGATTTTGTGCTTTTACCATGAACCCTAATCTCCTTGCTTTTCACCCCACTCTGCATCATCCTTTGCTATTTCAGCTCATAAACTTGTTTCACATTACAATGAGATCATAGAATCATCAAATGGACACTTCCTCATCTTTCCATTACCAAATGTGTAAATATCCTTTAATCACAATCCACTGTTTCCTTTTAGTACAGTCATTCCCAAGAGAAAATATCAGTGGCCAGTGCTCTCATGTTTTAGATGCTATCTCCTTTTGCATTTTCTTGGAACTTTGTCTTTTGTGATTCCCCACTCCATTGCTTTGATATATTCTTTTCCTTTCCCTTTCCTTTCCTTTCCTTGTCTTTCCCTGCTTTCTCTCCTCTTGATTATTCCCACTGGAGAAGAAATGTATTCTCTGCCAGGAGTGGTGGCATATGCCTATAAACCCAGTGACTCAAGAGGTGGAGGCAGGAGGATAGCAGGTTTGAGGCCAGAGGCAGCCCAGGCAACTTAGCAAGATCCTGTCTCAAGATAAAAGTGAAAAAATGGCTGGGGGTATATCTCAGTGGCAGAGCACCTGCAAAACATGCATGAGACCCTGAGTTCAACCTCCCAGGACCAGGAAAAGAAAAAAGAAATGTATTCTCCTATTTCCCATATTAAAAATAAAACAAAACAAAACCCCACAAAAATCCCACAAAAGCAAGTAAAATGACCAATGGACAAAAACATTCCCTGACCCTACATCCTGCTTCAGTTGTTGTGGTAAAAGCAGTGTGTATGCAGCAAATATTATACATGTGCTGCTAACATTCCTAACTTCTGTAGGCCATAAGACTAGTTCTGACCCACAGACTGAGTGAAAGTAATAGGCAACACTAAGAGCTGGTGGACCTCCTTCATGGGTCCTTTCCCTCCCACTGTGAACTTAGAGGCCACCTATTCCAGAGGCAGGATTATACGATAGGGGGTGGGGGTCATGATTGAACATGACATGAAGGAGACATACGCATGTGTCGTGTACAGCCTTTGGTTTTGTCTCACATAAATCATCTAGATTAATAAATTATGGGAATTACTAGTCCTCTGTCCATTTTCATAATCAAACTTCTGCAAAGAGTTTTTTCAAATGCTTTTCATCTTTACATGCATGTCCCTTTATTTCACTCTTTTCTTGCTGAGATTCTCAGTGACTTCAAAATACTGAGGGGAATAGATATGAGTGTGTGCATATGTGTGTGTGTGCCTGTGTGTGTGAGTGCATGTGTATGTGTGTGTAAGTTACTGGACCTAGAAGAATATAGTATTGTCAACCACTTCTCCTTGAAACAGTCTCCTCTTATGTCTCTCAGTGTTCTTTGTACTCCTCTGCCTATTTCTCTTTGTCTCCTTTGGTGACTTTGGTTCTTCTTCCCAATTTCTCGATTACAAAGGTCCCCCAAATTGGACTAAGGTCCCTTCAGATTCGCTTTCTGTACTCTTTTCCTTGATTAGTTCAAGTACAGCTTATAATGAAATCTATGGGATAATGCCCAGATTTCTCCAACTCAAACACATGTTCTTAGTTCTATACTCCTCACTTTTCGACCCAATATTTGCATCTTCATTACCATTTCCCAGTTCTCAAAGTTACACACAATCTCTTTACATACCTTGATCCTCATCCCGAAAACTGTTATCTTTCCATATAAGAAAATTCTACTACCAAATTTTGAAATGTAGAATATCAGAGTCATTTTTCCTAAGTTTCTACCAACCCATACCTCTAGTTCATTAATGGTTCATTATTTAACTCAAACTTAAAATCTACTCCTCTTGCTCTGTCACTGTCCAAATCCTGAATCATATAGTCCTTTGAGTGTTTTTCTTGTTCCAAGTCTCATCTCCTAATTAATTTTCCATCCAGCAGGTAGATTAATCTGTTAGTCCATACCTAAAAGTATTAGAATTTTTAAGGAAGTGGCACAAAAACAAATAACTATTATAAGAAATATAATTTTAAATAAACCAATAAGCAATGGAGTATGTATATATATATACACACAGAGGCACATACATACACACACACATATATACACATAGACACACACACATACTCATATCTATCTCTCTATCTCTGTCTGTCTGTCTGTCTGTCTGTCTGTCTATCCATATAGAGAGAGGATATATGACTAAGATGGTTGGGTAATATACATTAGATCTTCCAGTGCAAAAACTTCTGTGAGTGTGGCACAGAATCCTCACTACCATGTTATATCCTCAATAGAAAGTAAAAAATTTGCTCCTATTGACTGGGATATTTTGTTTGTTTGTTTGTTTGCTTGTTTTTGCACCGTGGAGTTGAACCCAGGGCCTTGCACATGTTATACAAATACTGTACCACTAAGCTGCATGCTACTTCCTTTTTTATTTTTTAAGGTAGAGCCTCACTGCATTGTGTGTGCTACCTCTGGCCTCAAACTCTCAAATCAAGATCCTCCCACCACAGCCTCCTGATTTTATGTGTGTGTGTGTGTGTGTGTGTAAGTAGGTAGGTAGGTAGGTAGGTAGGTATTTTGTTTTAGCTGAGGGGCTGAATCCAGGGCCTCACACATGCTGGCAAGTGCTGTACCACTGAGCCACACCCCAACCCCCTTTTTTATTTTCTATTTTGGGACATTGAACAGGCTGCTTTGGGCCTTGAACTTGTCATCCTGCTGCCTCAGCTACCAAATTGCTGGGATTATAGACATGCCATGGCAAGTTGGGTATGGTGGCACATGCCTGCACTCCCAGCATTTGGGAGTTTGAGGCAGGAGAATCATCATGAGTTCAAAGCTACTCTGGTCCACGTAATGAGTTCTAGGACAGCCTTGTCTACACAATGAGACCCTGTCCCAAGAAAGCAAAATAAAACGAAACAGATGTGTGCCATGACACCCAGCACTTTTGTTGTAATTTTTAAAATGATCACCATAGTTTAAATAGTTGAATTTCCATAGTGACTTTTTTTTTTTTTTTTTTAATTTGCGGTACTGGGAGCTGAACCCAGGGCCTTGCACCTGCATGCTCTGCAAGTGCTGGACCACTGAGCTGCACCCTCAGCCCACTTTTCAACTTTTTGAGACAGGGTCTCGCTAAATTACACAGACTGCCTCTGGTCTCGAACTTGCAATCCTCCTACCTCCGCCTCCCAAGCCGCAGGGATTACAGGCGTGTGCCACCACGCCCGGCTGTGACTATTTTTGTTCTTAAAGAGGAAGATGTGCGTGAGTAGTCTTGCACTGTTTTATGAAGACGAACCATATTGTTTACAGAAATCATTTTTAAATCTCATTTTTCCTTAGCCCTTAACTATTTTCAGTGGTTTGATGAATTTGAGTCTTTTGCACAAGAACAAAAAGAGAGAACCCTAAAATACAGAAAAATAGATATATTTTCCAAAGAAGAAATTATTAATAAAGGATGCTTATATGAATATTTCTTCTAGACTTACAGCTCAGACACAAATACTGTGAGTTTTTCTAATGGGTCAAGAGAGGACCTTGGAAATTGAATAAAAGATCAAATATAAAAGTTTCATTCAGAAACTCTCTCAAATATTAGGGTTACAAATATTGTCATTACATTTTCTTTCCTTTAGCTAGATAATATATCTGGTTTTGGTTTTAGGAATACAAATACTTTAACAGACCTTCTTCTTGTGAGTGTCTTGGGCTTATTAAAGTTGTGAATAATTTACAACTAATGTCATATCTTTCAGGTTTATTACAACTTTCAAAAAGCTTGATATTATTAATTTTTTATACATCTTTTTTTTCTGGAACCTCAACTTCTACAATGATCCTTAGAGTGGAGTTTTGGGGTAATGGAGCAGATATAAATTAAATTCATCCACTGTGACCAAGAAACAGCTGGATGGCTGTGATAGAAGCACTGAACTTGTTGTCAGTACACCTACATGTATTATGGTTTTGTCACTTATAATCAGAAAAGGCAGATTTTTTTCTGGTTGAGATTCTAGGTTTTTAGAATAATAAACAAAATAGGAACAACAATATCCATAGGAGTTTTGGGAGGATAAAATGCCTACATCTTGGAAAAATATATTTAGCTTAGTATTATTTACTCAGTAGATTTTTGAAAATATATTTACTGAATCTAGATCAGAACTCACGTCATTGATACTAATACCTGCTAAAAGTTGCATTTTTGGAATTTAAAAAGAGCTTAGATATTTGCCAATCTACTTATTTTATAGGGAGTAAAAATGTAGTTGGGTTGACTTGCCTAGGTTTAAACAGCTAATGTCAGTCCTGTGACAGAAACTCTGGTTTCCCATAAGCAGCCCTGTGGGCTTTTTATTAGTGGACTTTACTATAAGAAAAGTGACAGGAGCCACTGTGTCTGACCAGACATCACATGTCACAGAACCTACTTCTATAAGAGAAGTAGAACATTTAGCAATCACTCTATATGGCTGTGGTGTTTGGAGGATTGGGTTTAAATAGAGTTCTTGTGTTTGCTAACAATGATTTCTAGCAAGTCATTTTTTTTTTTTTGCTCTGAGTAACACTCTCCAAACATTCTTTTCACATAATTGCTGCTTCAATTAGATTAGGAAAAATTAGTGAATGCAGTTAGCACAGTGTTTTGAACATAGAGTGATCAGTAAATACTTGTGAAACTTAGATTGTGTTGTAAATTCATTTAATATATTCTGCCAACCCACCTAATTTAGACCAAAAAAATTATCTTTGCCTCAAATGGCCTTTTCCCTAAATTATCTAAGCAATTCTTTTAATTCTCTGGTCCTTGATGCTTTATAGAAGCTTGGCTATGATGAGTTATAATAGTTAACTTCCTGAGGTCACACTCCTATAACTGAAATTAAATTGGTGTCTCCAGATAGCTCATATCAGGTTGTTATTTTTTTAATAGATAATCTCTTATTTGTGGTCATGGAACTTTATATCATTCCTTTCACTCTAGTTACTTCTTCCACTTCCAACCATGGACATCGAGAGGGGTGGTTTGTTGTTTGCTTTGATTTTCAGACTTTAGCCAGAGATAGGCAGATCTCCCTGTGTTATTTTAAAGCCAAAATGACCTCCAAAAGGGGATTTCTTTTAATTGGATCTATTTATATTCTCCTTCATTTCAGCTGTGGCACTGACCCATGCCAGGAGCACTTCTGTGCGGTGGCCTGCCCCAAATTGATATAGTACTTGACCTGTTACAGTCCATTTCCTGAGCTGTAGTCCTGATGGAGTCTATTTCCATAACCCTCAGCACCCTGACATGACTGGGATGACAGGCTTTTTCTTTAACAATTATCTTCTCTCAAACTAGCTTTCAGTACAACTATTAACATTATTAGCAATATATTTTTTTTGCTAGCTATAAAATTGTACAGATAGGTGATGGTGGAGTATTTCCTTATGGGAGTCCTTCAAATTCAGGCTGCCACTGTACTAGCAGACCTGTGCAATGGTGAGTGACTTCAATTGAACTTTTTTTTGCCTCCTCAGTTATTAAGTATTAAACTCATTTTTTTTATGGCACATGATAAATTTTTCATTAATGTAAAGATTGAGAGAGAATTAGTAAAATCTCGGAATAGACTTAAGTTATATATTGGCCACATGGTCTTATAAATGACCACTAGTTTAAAAGCAGATTGGCATCATTGGTGGGGAGGGTGGGGATGGCGGAGGAGGATCACAGGAGGGTAAGGGAGAAGTTAACATGAGCAATGTACAATGAAATGCATGTATAGAAACGTCATGATGAGACCCATTAACTTGTACATTAAAAATTACCAATGAAAAGCAGAACTTTTAATGGTCTTAAACAGATTCTAGTAGGTCTGTATCTCAGAAATATTGATATATTGTTGAATAGAAAAGAAACTGTAAAAGAACATTTGTTGTTGTTGTTAGGTGCCGTCGAGTCGGTATCCGACTCATAGCGACCCTCATAGGGTTTTCAATGGCTTGACTGTTTCGGGATTGCCTTGGGAGTGGATTGCCAGGTCCTTCTCCCATTTTTGCGGTACTGGGAATTGAACTCAGGACCTCAGAGACTGCAGCGCAGCGCTCTACCCACTGAGCTAAATCCCAGCCCATAAAAGAACATATTCAGCATAAATCCTTATTTGAAATATACATGCATATAATAACTGTAGATCAAAATATAAATGAAAAGAGACTAAAAAAGAGACCTGGAAAAAGTCCACATACTGTTAACAGTAGTTATTTCTGGGCATGCAGTTAAGGAGGGTGTTCTTTTTCTATTGTACATATTTCATACTTGCTTGAATATTTGCAATGGATTATTCTTTTAATAACATTTCAAATTAGAATTAAATGAGTTTTAAATATCAGACATTAACAAAAGAAACTAGAGGTTTGAACAGGGGTGTATTGTTCCAAAATGATGCTTTGCTCTTTTGAGTGATGTTACGGGGAAGAGAGGACATGTTGAAGTTTCTTTTGAGAGCTTCTTAGAATTTAAATTTTATTTTTAAACTAAGTTTACCTGTTAATGGTCTTTCTGTTATTCATCCTTTTATATAAAATAATCACTTTGAGTACTTTACGCAATTTAAAATATTTAAAATTGTTTAGCTGGGCATATTAAAATTTGTACTTTTAATTTTTTTCCAACATTAAATAATTTATTTGTGTATACATGAGGAAGAGTAGTGGTGAAAGAGATGAATTAATGAATAAATATACAACATATAAAACATATAAATAGTCTTCTTTGAATGGTTCATTATATACTTAATATAGTTCCATAGCATAGTTGTTGTTAGGTGTCCTCAAGTTGATGTCTGACTCATAGTGACCCTATAGACAAAAAACAAGCACTATTATCAGTGCTTCTCTGTTATTCATAGGGTTTGCAATGGCTGATTTTGTTTTGGGTTTCTGGGTCCTTCTCCCAAGCCTATAGTACCTGGTGTTTCTGGGTCCTTCTCCCAAGCCTATAGTACCTGGTGTTCCCAGATGGTCTCCCATCCAAGTACTAACCAGGCCCGACCCTGAGGTCTGATGGGATTGGATGCCAAATGGTACAGCTGCAGGCCCATAGCATAGTATTGTTGCATTATATTTTGCCCCAAATATTTTAGATATGGTTAGCTTATTTAGGTGAGAGTGGAAGTTTTCTATAAATTAAGGTCTATAAAAGAAAATATTCGTGCTGGACATTCGTTAAAAATGGCAATGCAGATTTTATTCAAACAACTGCAGCAGGTGGAATAATCTTCAAGATGGAACTGAGCTCTATTTCCAGATGTAGAAATGATAGTTGGGGATTTGTAGCCAAGAAGCAGAGTGAGAGGGTCCATGGATGATGGGACATTGCAAAGAGAAACTTGAATAGAAATCAAGGATAGGAAGATTCTTGCTAAACTGCCTTAATAAGTTTCTTGGTAAAGCTCAGCTAGGCAGACCTAGCTGAAATGCTCTTTTACAGTTTCTTTTCTATTCAACAATATATCAATATTTCTGAGATACAGACCTACTAGAAGGTTGAGACCATGTTAAGAGGGCTCAGAGGAGCCTCACTTAAGTCTGGTTAAGAAGGGAGCCTTTGCCATACCTCATAATGATATTTATCTATCTGGTGCAACCATTATGAGGCTGCCACAAAAAGATTTCTTTAGAAAAAGGTAAGTTGAAGGCATCCAGTGTTTCCTAAGCAAGATTACAGGGCTTCTTGCACATCTTTGTTTATTTCCCCTTCATGTTCCTGTTTATAGAAAGTGACATATGAACTTGCTTGATGCATGAGAAATGGGCAGAAAACATGTATTCAAGTGCCTGAAGCACACCTTCATTTCCTGTGTGCATCAGAGCAGGTTTTATAGTGGGGCTGCCTTGACCTGTAAATATCTTAGTTCTGGCTGCTTGATGGCTCTGGGACCTTGGACAAGGTACTTACTTCTTCTAGGCATCTGTTTTTTTGATGTGTAGAGACACTGCATGTAACTACCACATTATTATGAGGGTTAAATGAGTTTAACAATGTAAAACTCCTGTGGTCATAGTACATCATCATCAGAATGAGATATCTTTAAATACTTAAGTGCATTTAATATATTTCCTGTCATATGTGTTCAATGAGTGTTGGCTCTTCAGTCTGTAATGTTATTTTTCTTCCTAGGGAGTTTTTTCTTATACTCTATCTGGCTTTCACCAAACTGCATGCTAGAAACATCTCTGTCCCTCCCCTCACCTCCCATACTTGGAGTTTGAACCCAGTGCCTTGCACATACTTTGTAAGCAGTCTACTTTTAAGTTTCTTTTTTATTTTGAGATAGGGTCTTTTAAGGTCATTTTATTGTTGTTATTTGGAGGAAGGGTCTTGCAGGCTGCCTCTGGCCTCAAACTTGAGATCCTCCTGCATCAACCTCCTGAGTCACTGGGATTAAAGGTGTGCACCAGTGCATCTGGCTCTATTCCCTTTTTAAAAGTCTGAGATTCCTTTTACCATTCCAGAAGCAGCTCTTATTTCTTTTCTGCTTGTGGGCATTTAACAGTTTTTTACAGAGATTAAAGTATTTCATTATCTGAAGCAAAAGATATAGGAGAACTAAGATTACTGTTTAATAATTGGAATATTAGGTTCACAAGATAATGATTTTTATGTGATATGATCAATTTGTACATTTGTGCACATGTATATATGCATATATACATATATAGACACATACAACATATACACACACAAATTGAATAATGTATTTGCCCTAATTTAAAACTTTGGATACATCTTATTATACTTAAACCTAAGCTTAAACTGTTTTCCATAGCCTACAATATTCCACATGACATGAGTTCTTTCTATATTTTATGATAAACTCTTCAGATTAAACACCTGCCACAAAGGGCTTCTAATTTTGCAATTGTTTTTTGGCCTTGGAGTCTGCATGTGTGGTTCCAACTACCTGGAATATATCTCCTCCAACTCTGTATGGAAGTCTTCTTATTGTTTTTGTCTTAGTTAAAATAATACCTGCTCAGAGAGATTGACCAAAACCATGCTCTATCATCCTCATTGGCTTCTTCCTTACTTCTTGACCTATAATTTTAAATAATTTTATTGGTTTGCTTAATTGTTTTTCTTGATATACATCAGTAGAATGTACTTTGTTGTTGTTGTTAGGTGCTGTCAGTCCAACTCATAGTGACCCTATGTACAAGAGAATGCAGCACTCCCCAACACTGTGACATACTCTGCACTATGTCAGTGCTTCCCTGCTATTCATAAGGTTTTCTTTTTTTCCAACTTTTTTATTAATATTTTTTAATGTACAACTAAATGGGTCTCATTATGACATTTTCATACATGCATTTCATTGCACATTTCTCATAGTGCTTTCAATGGTTGATTGTTTTTGAGATTGTTTTGGGAGTGGGATGCCAGGTCCTTCTGTTTTGCAATACTGGAGATCAAACCCAAGGCCTCGGTGTGCAAAGCAAGCACATACCAACTGAGCTAAACCTCAGCCCAGAATGTAGTTTGAGTGGTTTAATTTATACATTTGCAAATGATTGTTGAGGAATTCTCTCATTTCATAGCTTCATATTTTCTTAAAACATAGTGGTTTAGTTTCATCTTGCAATGAACTTCATAAACCTTAATATTGTCATTAAGTTAATTTTTAAAGCCTGTGGAAATCATTTTCACTGGATCAACAATTCCCTTGTCTTGTTTTGGAACCCATGAAAAATCTATGCTGTGATCAAGAAGCGAAACTGATTGCCTAGAAAATTACAATGAACCTGTCTATTTTCATCTTGTAGTTTGAGATAAAAGGGGGAAAAGTGTTAAATCAAAGTAAACAGAGTGTTTACTTTCCTTTCAGTTTTAATAATTAAACTTATTATTCACATTTAAGGATTTTTACTGATAGACACCGTCCTCCTTTTTTTCCCCCATGATACACATATTCTTCTGTTTTTTTCCCCAGATGTCCTTGTATCCCCCCCCCCCTTTTTTTTTTGCAGCACTTGGGGGTTGAAGACCTCAGGGCCTCACACATGCTAGGCATGTGCTCTACCACTGAGCTGCACCTCCAGCCCCCTTTATACTCTTTGTTCTCGAGACAGGGTCTCATTAAGTTGTGCAGGCTGCCCTTGGCCTCAAACCTGTGATCCTCCTGCCTTGGCCTCCTGAATCACTGGGGTTTCAGGTGTGCACCACCACATCTAGCTCTCCCTTAAGTTTTTCTTCTTTTTTTTTTTTTTCACAGAACTTGAAAAAGCATTTTATTTTCTTTTATAGGCTTATTATAAAGTGTACAAATGAATAGTCAAGAGATGCATGGGGCAAAGTACAGGGCCAGAAAAGAACAGAGTTACCTTGTGGAGTTCCCGTGCCCTCTCTGGGTGCCCAACACCTGGACATGCTAACCAACCCAGAAGCCCTGCAGCCCTATCACTCAGTTGTTAATGAAGTTCCTACAAGTGTATAGGTGGTCACTGGCCAACTCAGGCTCCAGGCTCCCTTCCCAGGAGATTAGGAGTGATTGAAGCCATCTAATTAATAATACTTTGGACTTTCTGGTGAAGTCCTCATCCAAAAACTATGTAGGAGTCCCACACAGCAGTCATGTCATTACTATACAAAAGAGGTTGTCCTGAGTCCTGAGATTCCAAAGGATTTAGGAGCAGTGTGCCAGGAACCAAGGACAGAGACCTAATCCTTATTTTTAGTATATCCCTCCCTTCCCGCC
>VMDO01032908.1:0-18496 GCA_007922755.1 Pedetes capensis
CCCATAGAGACTGTTCCACGGAAGACTCCGCGACTACTGTACTGTTTGAGAGGCAGTGAAACCTGTGGGGTCTTCCCTAAAGCTCTCCCTGTCCCACGGAGATCGGGCGCCAGTTCCCTAAATCAGATTTCCTCCCCACAGCCTTGTTGTGTGTTGCGGTCGCGCTCGGAATTTCTCCGCCAGGGGCGGGGTGCGCCGCAGAGAAAGAGCTCCCCAGCCGTGCGCCAGGGCAAGCGGCTTCCCCCGCGTGCAACTTGGCCGGCTCCACAAGCTCCAGATCTCTCCGCAGCACAGTGGGGTGATTTGGGCTCACCTCTGATGTGTCTGGGATCCGGATATATGTGTGCCCAAATTTCTGTGGAGTTCGCGATCGTAGGCCTGACCCGCCGCAGCAGAAGGGAGGGGAGCCAGGGGCGGGGTGCGCCGCGGAGGACTCTGGACTCCTTAAAATTCCATTTTTAGCAATCTGATAACATTTTACCTATCATTCATTCTTCATAATTTCTAGAATGCCCCCTCTAACTCCTAACTGCCATTGACTTAATTTTCTTTATCTTGTTCTTTTTGCGGTACTTACAAAGTAAGCTTAGTCCTTTGTATGTGCTATGCAATCACTCTACCACTGGTCTTCAGCCTCAGCATTTCTTAATTTTAACTTTTATTTTGAGAAAGTGTCTCACTAAATTACCCAGGCTTTCCTTAAACTCATGAGGTAGCCCAGGCAGTCACTGAGCCTTTGATATTCCTGCCTCATCCTCCCAAGTACCTGAGATTACAGGCATGAGCCACCTCATCCAGCCCACTACTGACTTCTCTTTCACCCACAACACCTAATGTTTATGAGAAAACAGGTGTGAAAGTATCTATACCTAACTTTACGTTTTATTTCTTACAAAATAAAAATTGTTTTCAGGCAACAAACAACTAAAGAAGATACACTGATTTTAAGTATTGTAGACTGAAAATGCCTGCAGCCATAGTACTGTGGCATCTGATCTCATCAGATCTCAGAAGCTAAGCAGGGTTGAGCCTGATTAGTACTTAGATGGGAGGCCACATGGGAACACCAGGTGCTGTAGGCTTGGGAGAAAGACCCAGCAACCCACTCCCAAAAAACAATCAGCATTGAAAACCCTATGAATAGCAGAGAAGCACTGACAATAGGGTTTCACCTGTTATATGTAGGGTCACTATGAATAGGACACTGACTTGAGAGCACCTAACAACAACATACTAAAAATGTGGTCATCATTAGATGTCACTAAAGAGAAAAAATGGCAACCCTAGAAATACACTGAAGTAGATTTTCATCTGTACACCATTTTAATAAATATCTGCATCTCTTTTTAAACACTTGTTTAGCACAGGAGAGCTTTTATTTTTGCCTCACAATTTATAATAATAGTTTGTTTTCATCTTGGAAAGCAAACAATACCTTTCTTCAAACAAGAATTAGTCTAAGGAAAAGTAATCTTAATGTGGAAAAACATCTACTAAGGAATCTTAAGAATGTAGGTTTAAGAATGGAAGACAGGCCAGACACAGAGGCATCCACCTGAGATGCCAGTGACTCAGGAGGCTAAGGCAAGAGGATCACAAGTTCAAGGTCAGAGGTAGCTGCATAACTTAGCAAGACCCTGTCTGAAGACAAAATATTTAAAAAGGGTGCACCTCAGTGGTAAAGCACCTGCAAAGTATATATGAGACCCTGAGTTCAGCCCCATCCCCCAAGTACCAAAAAAGGAAAAAAAAAGGGAAACAGATTTCTAAGCCAGGCGTTTAGGAACAAGACAGTATCGGTGGTCCTGTTGTTGTTGTTAGGTGCCATCAAGTCTGTGTCTGACTCATAGTGACCTTAACTACAACAGGCCAAACACTATTGTTAATGGTTCTCTGCTATTCATAGGGTTTTCAATGGCTAATTGTTTTTAGGGAGTGGGTTGCCAAGTCCTTCTCCCAAGCCTACAGCACTTGGTGTTCCCATGCAGTCTCCCATCCAAGTAGTAATCAGGCCTGACTCTACTTAGCTTCTGATATCTGATAGGATAGGGTGCCACAGTGGTGGGGCTGCAGGCAATTGGTGGTCCTATACTCCTTTAATCTGCTAAATATCAAGATCAGACTTCTTTAATATTACATATTTGAAATACCAGGTTCTCCTCACACACCCCTAGCCTCTCTTAGGAGGATGTGAGAGGTAAAACATTATTTGCCTCAGAAATCCTCTGTGCGGATAGTACAATCCTAGGGATGAACATTTAACTCTCTGGGTAAAGCTGCAGCAGATCTGAAGATGTACCGTCAGCTCAAATATGACCAAATGATATTCTGTAGAAATGATGCTGAAACCAGGACAGAGATAAAAACAAGACAGTGAGCTCAACCTGGTGAAAATGGAATGCTTTATGCAAATCCAATTTAACATGTTGCTCAGTTGTGACCCTCCCATCTGATAAAATGGTTCACAGATGGGCTCCACAGAGAATATCATCAAGCTTTTGGATGGATGACAGCTATCACTGTGATACCTCAGAGATATTGAGGATATAAACTGGGACAGGGGCAGATTTCGATAGTCACCAGACTTTGATTGTGTATGCACATAAGGTCAAGGGAACAAAACAAGATGATTTAAAATTCCTATTATTTTTAATAATCCCAATCTCATAGTTCATTCTTCTGCTGTTTGATAATGAGACAATTTGATTTGCTCATATAACAATTACCAGTCTCTGAATGGTTACCAGACCACTTGAGTTTTAGTTTCCCAGATCTCATTCTTTTCTCCCAATTCATTTCAACTTCTGAAAAGCCATTCATTAATGAGTTAGCTACAAATTTTTGTCCACTGTCACCAATTAGTTTTGAGAAGCCAGAAAATTAAAAAGTGCACATAAAGAAAGGCCAAGAGGTTAATCATATGTAATATATACATAAGGAAAGAGCTAAGAAAGTGCCAGACAGCCACTCCTCAGCAGTTAGAATGATTTTAATTATGAAGTAGTTAGATAATTAAATACTAACAGACAGTAGGAGTAAATTGACAAGCTTTAAAAAAAAGCCAAAACAGCACATGGATAGGCAATGAAGCAAGACCCTTAACGTAGGAAATAAAAGGGTTAGATATCCCACCAGGAAAGATTTTACCCAAAGGAAACTAAAAGAGAGAGAGGAAAAAAAAAAGACATGTTAAGGAATAAAGACTACCTTTTTAAAATTGGAGATGGGAAGTTGCCCACTGACAATTTCCCTGCCAATGAAATATTTTCTCTATATAAGAAATACAAGAAAAATACTCTGAAGACCATTGTTGGTAAATTTCATTCTGTAACAAAAGAAAAGGAAGAACATTTCACTAAGATTGTCTGTCTAATTACCTCTATCTATATTTATATATTCCTACTCCTTATGGAATATAAACCCTGATGGAAGAAAGAATGTTTTCTTTTGGTTGGTTTGATTTAGTTCAAGTTGTTCTACTTTATTAATATTCTTTTAGTTTAGATTTAGCTCAATTGCAAGGGAAGATTTGAAACAGGAGCAGAAAATAAACCTACTTTCCTCAGTAATTAAAATGCCAAAATTCATAGCTGTGAAGGAACTTATTAAGGCAGGACAAAGTTTGATGAAATTATTTAAATATAACATTTCAAAGGGTCATCCCACAATATTTACTTAAGTTCCTGAAGCAGTCACTTGTATGACCTTTTGGCTGTTAAGAGTATAAAGCAGACTGAATAAGCACAGGATAATCATTGCTGTTGTCAGCCATTAACTCTTCCCCTAGCTTTATTCACTCCCAAACACCCAATGCACATGCTCTCTCGCTCTCGCTCCCTCTCCCTCCCCCCCCCTCTCTTCTTTCCCTCTCTCTCTCTCTCTGATGTTTAGTCCTTGGATGGGAGACCATCTGGGAATACCAATACCAGATGCTATAGGCTTGAGAGAAGGACTATTCCCAAGACAATCAACCATCAAAAACCCTATAAATAGCAGAGAAGCACTGACACAGTACTGGGCATGGCACAGTGTCAGGTAGTATTTCATTCTGTTATATGAAGGGTAGTTATGAGTCAGACTGGATTCAATGGCACCTAACAACAATTAGCCTCAAATACCTAACGCACATATTTCTTTACCCCTCTCTCTCTCTCTCTCTCTCTCTCTCTCTCTTTCTCTCTCTCCCCTGTCTCTCTCTCACTCACACCTCTCTCTCTCTCTTTTTCCTTCTCATACATACACACTGACACACACCCCCCCCCACACACACACACACAGCATATTTACCTCCTAAATTCTAGCTAAAGTGTTAGTGTAATGACTAGTAAGGGAAGGGACACATTTAGACACCACATCTGCCAGTCTAATAAAATAAGAAATACACCTAGAAATAGAAAAAAAAATTCTCAATGTCTATTTTCCTACAGTTGCATTCCTTAAATTTCTAGTGTTTCTCAGGAAAGCAGTTGTCAGAAACTTAACTTATGTATTCTCCCTATAAGTTGATTAAAGAATAAGTAGAAAATTGACCAGTTTTACCGCAAAAGTTTGGGGAACAACTCATTGGGTCACTGAATAGAGAAATAATATCTAGAGTTCTCAGGGACCCAGAGAAACTTCTGGAATAATGAGAAATACCAATGCTTTAGCAAAGAATAGGCTTGGATGCTTATCCAAAAATGTAGGAAATAGAAACCTAAAAAAAAAAAAGTATACAAATGGTAAGGAATCTAGGAAGAAGGGGACATGCATATAGATATTGTTAATTTTGGTTAGGGCTGAATTCAGCAAAAAACAAACCTCGAGAAAATGTTTCAGTCCTCCATATTTGTTCAGTTGTCTATTTTATAAATTAGTGTTTATGAAGTACAGGCAAAGCGCTTCTTCTAGAAGTGTATTTTTTAATGTGTGTATATGCATATATTATTATTGTTTTGTTTTGTTTTACAATATTGGGAGGTTGAACCCAGGGCCTCATACATGCTAGGCAAATGCTGTACGACTGCTCTGTACCTTCAACTCCTTTGTAATTTTACTTTTTATCTTTAAGACACAGTCTCATTAGTTTGCACAGGCTACCTCTGGCCTTGAACTCACAATCCTCCTGCTTCATCCTCCCAAATAGCTGGATTACGGGCATGTGCCACCATCGCCCAGCTATTGTTGTTGCTGTCAATGTCATTATTGTTATATACATGTAGTGTCATGAAGGTTCCTATTGAGGAACCTAGGTAATCCCTGTAAAGCTGATATAGTGACAAGTTTTTTGCCTCTCAGAGAACTTAAATGAACTCCAAAGAATGGATGAATAAATATAGAGAAATCCAAACCAAAAACATGAATCCTATGTGATTAGCCTTTCGTTTTTTGTTCCTGAGGCAGAAAATACATGAAAGAAAATATTTATGACAAATAAAATTCTTTTTATACAATGGAACATTAATTAGTAATAATATTGGTTAAAATTTCTGAATTCTTTGTGTGCCAGGCATAGTTAATTATGTGGACAGTTATTTTAATCTTCAAAACAATCCTATGAAGAAGGCATATCAGTGTCTAATCAAGAAACAGAAACCACATTACTTATTTTAACAGAGGGGATTTAATAAAAATTGCTGCCTGCATACTGAAGAACTGAAAAGATAGAGCATAAATGGATGTAGTCTACAGAAAGCACCTACCTCCACTGAAGCTAGGGAAACAGATGGAAAAATTTGCAATTATAAAAATTTAGAGGCTTGAAGGAGGGCACTTCTGGGGCTAAAACTGAATCTTCTGAGGAGGCTGGTGCTAGTATTTCTGAGGAAGTTCAATGAGGCTGTGTCTGCCACATGGGAAAAACATATATACATGGGTCTATATACACGCACATACACATTAGAAATCATCTCTTCCTGGAAGAATGAAGGCCTACTATTAGATTGGATAAAATTACTAGTGTGAGGCTGATAAAAATAGAAAATAAATATGTAGATTTGTCTCTTCTTTTACATCCAGTCTTTCTCTAGTGCCCTCTACCAATAGATCCCAGCAGAAGAACAGACAGCAAAGGAGACAAATCCCAGACCTAGCATTTGAAAACAGAGTACAAAAGGGAGGGTATGAAGCCAAGAGACAATAGCTAAATATTGCCACAGTATTTGTAATTAACTATACACATCTCACAGATGAAAACAGAGAGGTCTAAAGTACACAAAATCTCACAGGATATAAGAGGGAGAGCTAGGATTCAAACACATGTGGGCTGGCCTTAGACTTCTTTCTCTTATCCCTGCTGTTATGTTCACCGTTTCCATCTCTTGCAAAAGGGGTACAGCATAATTCATAGAAAGAGGAGTACAAAGAAGCCAATTTCTAGGGCCAGAAGAGCCACAATGCTTGCGAATTTCAGGAAGTCATTTCACTCTGGATCTCAGTAATACTCATCACTGAAAGAAGATAAATGAATTAAGTAATACATAATGTTCCTTTTGGTTTAATAATCACTAAAAGCAAAAATAAGAACAAGCCCACAAACACATGCAATCTCTGAAGTATGTGCAAACAATGTACGCTATGGGTTTGCTATGTAGTAAGTCTAGCCTACTGATATTACACAGAACAACTGCATTTGGAAATAATTTCCTGCGGTTACCATTTTTAGTTTTTCATGGTGCTCAGATTCTTCCTCCATTTAGTGTGACAGCATTTGGAATGCTTAGCCACAAGACAGAAACACAATGGATGTAAATTTCCTAGTTTCGAACAAACATAATAAAGTTCTTATTATGACCATATTATACAAGATGCTAAAGACAGAAAAACACAGCTCCTTTCTTCAAGAACCTTATAATCTGATAAGCCCAGGGAAGCGAGCCAGTGAACAAATATTTCTAATACAATACAATATGAAGAGGAAGCAAGACGGGCGTGGTGGCGCATGCCTGTAATCCTAGCGGCTCGGGAGGTGGAGACAGGAGAATCGCAAATTAGAGACCAGACGCAGTCTGCGTAATTTAGCGAAACCCTGTCTCAAAAAGTAAAAAAAAAAAAAAAAAAAAAAAATGGGCCGGGGGCGCAGCTCAGTGGTCCAGCACTTGCAGAGCATGCAGGCGCGAGGCCCTGGGTTCAACCCCCACTACCGGGGAAAAAAAAAAAAAAAAAGAGGAAGCCATGAACTGTTGGGTCATTTGAAAATTATGTAATAGGCCAACATGAGAGGTAGCTGTGTGTTATAGAAGTTATCATATAGCAAATGACTTCTAAGTCAAGTTTTAAAACTTTATTCAAGCAAAGAAATGTGGTGCAGAATATGACTGGGTTTAGGCAGAAGCAGTGTAATGGTGTTCAAAACAAATGAAGCTTTATTATATTATTTATGTTATTAGTATTTTTAGAAAAAGCATATAAGAAAAGAGAACAGTGTACATTTGGAAACTACATGTAGTTCAGTATTGCTAAAGTAAAAATGTCAGGCTGGAGAGGTGCAAAATGTCATTAGAAAGAGGTAGATTAGTAGGTAGCAGCCATGTTATGAAAGGTTTATATAATTAAGTAAAGAGTTTTGAGATTGCTTCCTGGAAGTAAACATACTCCCTGGATTCCTAGTTAGCAACAAAAGGTATAGATCCCTGAAACATGCTACATTATGAATGAATCTCAAAAAATTATGCTAAGTTAATGAGGCCAGAATATTCCATGATTTCATTTATATGAAATTTCAAGAAAAGAGAAAGGTAAATTTATAGATAGAAAGCAGATCAATAGTTGCCTGGTGTTAGGGTTCACAGTGAGACTGATTACAAATGGCACTGGAAATGAGGGTAGATGACAGGCTTTGGTCATAGGCTCAGATAAATTAGGATACACAGCATAAAACCACTGGATGGGCAGAACAGAGTAGTGCCAGTAGCTGGTACAGATTTCTGCAAACCCAGCCTGGTTCCTTCAGTGCCTCGAGATCTCAGGCAAGATCCTACAGCACAGTGTAGTACATGAGTGTTTCCAAAGGCAGCTTTCTTTTCTCTGGTGCTTCTGAACATCAGCCAGCCTCAAGAAACACCTGCAAATAAGAAAGAGAATACTCTCTGGATTCAGTTAACTGGTGTTCAGTTTCTGGCATGGCCACTTGCTGGCTGCTTTTTTAAAGTAACTTAATCTCTCTGAGCCCCCAATTTATTAATGGTAATAATCATCCTACCCAGTTGAGGAAGTTGTTGTGAGCAAATCATAAGATAGGCAACTATTTGGCAAAGTATACACCCTATTTTAGGTTGTACTTTGTGTGTCAGCATTATTCTATCAACTTCTCAGGACTCAGATTTCTCATTTGCAAAACAGAGCTGGTGGCACATAAGTTCATTTCTAGCTCTAACATTCTATGCCACTCTGTCAAGTTGTCCACAAAATATTAGACTTCTCATAATATTTTGTTTGTTTGAGGCTCTCCTGGAAGTGATTGTCCAAAGGATTTCGCAGAATTTCTCATCATTCAGTAAAGGTTTATCTAGAGCCTATATTCAAGGTGTTCTGTGTTGGTGATGTATGTCTACATGCAGCCTAGAGATGAGAGGCCACCAGCACAGTGCTTCAGCATGAATACTCCAGGAACTCTGAGAAGACAGACACGGTAACTTCTGCATCTTGAGCAGCTCAAGTATGGAGCTTTGGACAAGCCCCAGGCATCAGGGTCAAGTACATACATACATTGCCAAAATGTATTCAGGTGAGGGTTAGATCTTCTTCAAATAACTCAGATATAACCTTACTTAATGATTCTCTGACTTTTCCAACTGATCTTTCCTTTGTTAACTAGCTTCATTAACACAAGTCACTTTGCAGCTTATACCAGGAAGGTGGAAGGAGAGAGTTTGAACAGAACTGATTAATTCTTAATTGTACTCTATCTTTCCAACTGACCTTTTCCTACTTTCATTATTACAATTCCTTTTAAGAGTGAACATGCTCTCTGGAACAATTAGTCTTCTCTGTCTTTTTATATTTAAGTGGCTCTGTTTTATAAGTATTCTTTAAGAAAAAAAAAATAGCTCCTCCCCATTCTTTGGTAAACTAAAGATGAGAAAGTGGATTAAGTTTCTGAACACAGAAGAGCTCCAGCATAAATTACAGCTGCCCAAACCTTTTCTGTTCCCTGGCATACACACAGAGCTTCAGCAGCATTTCTCTAGTCTTCAAGGGTATGCCAGGCCAGTTCTGAGGGAACCATTATTTTCTGATGAAAAGCTCTTGTGACCTCTACCTCAGCATTAGAAAACTTATCTATTTCTCATCTCATTCTTCAAAAGAATGAACTAGCTTTGGAACCTAGCAGGTAAGAAGTTAAATGCATTCTATTTGAAATACACACACACACACACACACACACACACACACACACACATTTGTGGCAGAAATTGCCTCTTTCTTATCTGAACCAACCTGCCTTGTTGGAATGAGAACACATTCACAGGCATGGATTTGAAGACGAGATATTTAAATCCAGAAGAAAATTAAGAAATCTGGGAAATACGGCCTTGGAGATATAAGTCTAAAGCAAATCTGCATAAGTCCTGCATAATTGATAATGAAACACTTACTGGTCTTGCAAAAAAGCACTAATGAAATGGCTACTTGCTGCTGCATTGACTACTCAGCTATTGTTAAAGTGTGAGCAATTTAACTTTTAAACTTTCCTTGCCAATAGCACCTAGTTTTTTTTTAAGTTGGTAAAAGCATGCTTGCAGTGCCAAGCACTTGGCAATGCAAAACTATGAGCTTAGCATTTAGTCTCTGGGATTTCAGATAGCCATGTTTTATGACTGTTTTTGGTGGTTATTGTTTGTCTTTATTTTAAAAAAGTCAATCATTCTCCATTATTCTTCATGCACCAAGATCTTCATTCTCTTTCCCTTTATCATCATCAAAATCCATTTCCATGAAAAGACCTGACAAATTCAATTGTAAAAAGATGTTTACGATTGGTAACAGCTTCAAAGTCTTACCTTTCAAGGGCATTGTATTTTAAGTTAGCAAGAGCTAGAATATTACAACACAGCACTAGTTGTTAAAGAAGTTAGATATCTGAATCATCTTTAGAGTCATTTCAACACGTACATTCAGCCTCCTTTTCCAATATTTTGATAATAGCAGTTTGAATGTAGAAATCTGTGTGTGCAGGCACATGTGTGCAATGTGTGCAAGCTCCCACAAAGCTCCAAAATTGACTTTGACATAATCCCTTAGTGGTAAATCACAAACTAAAAGAACAAAGATCCAAATGGTAAACTTCAGTACTTAACCAGTACTTGGGGTAACTTCAGTTGGAGATTGATGGTGCTTTGCCATTCCAGTGATTTTATGACCATTTCTTCTACTTACATGTTAGACCAAGTTGCTAGACAAAAAAACAGACAAATAGGTGAAAGATAGAAAGACACACTCCCAGTTAGGGTTTCTCCAAGAAGTTCATGACATATACATTAGGATCTTGCAGGGTAGTTGTTAAATTGTTGGTTCAAAAGCCTTACTTGGAGCTTGTTTGAGAAAATTTGAAGGTAGAATCACAGAATCAGCTTAGAAAAATTTGTGGATACTCTTTAGGCAACTAAAGTTGAAGAACCACTAATCAAGGTGTTACTGATCACTATGATTTAAATATGAACCCCAAAGTTTAGATGTTGAAAACTTAATCCCAATGCAACAGTGTTGGAAGGTAAGACCTCTAAGAGGCACTGCTGTCATTAATCAGTTAATTCCATTATTGCAAGGACCTCTTCCCTCTCAAACACACAGTTTCCTGCCTTTCTACCTTCTTCCATGCAATAATACAAGAAGACCCTCACCAAATGTTACTGCCTTGACCTTGGACTTCCCAGCCTCTAGAATTATACAAAGTACTCTCTATTCTCTATGAGTTACCTGGCCCGTGATATTTTGTCATAGCATCACAAAACAACCTGAGATAATGGTTTATTCAATATTCATTTTTATGATGATTATGAAATACACAATTTATAATGGCACAAAATAAATGAAAAATAACCCATAATATTAACCTAAGATAATCTATGATTGATATTTTCACATATTTCTTTCTCATCTTTTCTATGAAGTAATATAATTTTATATCTGTTATGTTAAAACTGCCTGCAGCGGTAGCCCTGTGGCATCCGATCCCGTCAGATCTCGGAAGCTAAGCAGGGTCAGGCCTGGTTAGTACCTGGATGGGAGACCTCCTGGGAACACCAGAAACTGTAGGCTTGGGAGAAGGACCTGGCAATCCCCTCCCAAAGATCAATCTGCCATTGAAAACCCTATGAACAGCAGAGAAGCACTGACAATAGTGTTTCCCCTGTTATACAGAGGGTCGCTATGAGTCAGATACCAACTCGACGGCACCTAACATGTTAAAACTAAGAAAACTGTTACCATATCATTCAGTAACTTGCAATAGGTTAGCTGAAATGTCTGTACAGTCTTTCAATAAATAAATATAATGCATTCCATTAAATTAATCCCTACCATGAATATTTAAATTGATTACCAATTTTTGCTATTATAAATAATTAATAAAGGATATATTTACATATACATTTTTTGTTTTACCTCTAAATTCTAGTAAGAGACTTGTTGAATAAGAAGATTGCATAAATGTTGAATGTTTATCCTTGGGCTACAGCAGTCATGTGACCCGGTCTTTATGGTCGTGATACAGTAAGAATTAAATATAGGTAATTAGAATGGAAATGAAGATTTTCTAGAAAGGCAAACTTCAGTATCTTTAATTCCAAACAACTTAACATCACCTTAATTATGGTCATGCTAAGACTGGAGCCTAACAGTGTGCCTTAGAATGGCAAACTACCCTGGTTTGCCTGGGACTCAGAGGTTTCCTGAGGTACAGGACTCTCGGTGGTAAAGCGGAAAGTCCCAGGCAAACTTGGAAGATAGGTCACCCTAATCAAAATTTAGACTTTGTGTTTGTAAAATACCACCAGGAATTTTAGCATAGGAATGAGTGTAATAAGCAAATGGTATTCATCATAGTTATTTTCAACATTTTCTCTACCAGAAAACGGAATAGATTCAATATAATTGTTCACATTCTGAAAGTAGAGAATACCAGAAATGCATCTATCTATGGTTCATCAACTATGCAAAGGCATTTGACTGTGTGGACCATAACAAATTATGGATAACACTGTGAAGAACGGGAATACCAGAACACCTAATTGTAATCATGAGACATCTATACATGGACCACAAGGCAGTCGTTTGAACAGAACAAAGAAACACTGCTTTGTTTAAAGTCAAGAAAGGCATGCGTCAGACTGTACCTTTTCACCAGATCTCTTCAGTTTCTATGCTGAGCAAATAACCCAAAAATCTGGGCTTTATGAAGAAGATCACAGCATCAGGATTGGAGGAAGACTCATTAACAACCTGTGTTGTACAAATGATACAACTCTGCTTGCTGAAAGTGAAGAAGATTTGAAATATTTACTGTTGAACATCAAAGAACATAGCCTTCAGTATAGATTGCAACTCAATATCAGCAAAACAAATATCCTTACAACTGTGTCAGTATGCAACTTCACAATAAATGGAGAAAATATTGAGATGTCCATGATTTTGTTTTATTTGGTTCTACAATCATCACCCACGGAAGTAGCAGTGAAGAAATCAAAAGATGTATTGCTTTGGGAAAAGCTGTGGCAAAAGATCTCTTTAAAGTATCGAAAAGTAAAGATGTCACATTGAAGACGAAGGTGCACCTGAGTCATGCCATGGTATTTTCAGTCCCATCCTACGGTTGTGAAAGCTGGACATTGAACAAGGAAGACGGGAGAAGAATTGATGCTTTTGAATTGTGCTGGAGACTATTAATTGAATATACCATGGACTGCCAAAAGATCCAACAGATTTGTCCTAGAAAAAGTGCAGCCAGAGTGCTCCTTGGAAGCAAGGATGGCTAGACTGCATCTCATTTATTTTGGACGTGTAGTCAGGAGAGACCAATCCTTGCAGAAGGATATCATATTTGGGAGAGTGGCAGGTCAGTAAAAAAAAAAGGAAAACTCTCCACCTGATGGATTGACACTATATCTGCAACAATAGACTTAAATATAAATAAGACTTTGTGCCTACTACAGAATTGGGGAATGTTTCATTTTGCTGTACATAGAGTTGCTATGAGTTGGACCAGACTTGAGGGCACCTAACAACAACAACAGCAGACCAACACAAGTAAGTTGAAAGAACCAAATAAGGAACCTACCAATACCAGTAGAGGCAGCAACAGCAATTTCCCTAGTGCCACACCCATCTAGAATCTATACTACAGTAGCAACTGTTCCTCAGAGTTAGCCTCCCATTCCTTTGGCTACATTTTGATAAATGTAATGACTAGAAAGAGCTCCAAACCTAACTCTTTTCCATAGTGGCCTGCTGGCTTCTCTACTCATTTAGAAACTAGTTCTTTATTTCTAATCTGCTCTTTATATTACTAAAAATTCATTAAAGTCAGTCAATGAGGTAGCAGTTTAACTTAAAAGAGAGAAAAAAAGAATTAACTAGCTGGGAGATGGAATTACTTCAGAGACTCTATCAACTTCCTCTAATGCACAGTGCAATGTTTTCATTTTAGTTAATGTGATGGTCAGGATATGGGGTAAATGTTTTCTTACATTCTGCCTAACACTCCCATACATTAAGGAAAACATTATCTCTTTAAGAGTCAATAATGCCTAGAATGTCAAAAACTAAATAGTGTAATACCAGTCTTTACCCTACTTTTGCCTTCATGTTTCATGACAAGATGATATACTTAGGACAGTATATTTATGATTAAAATAATATGAATTTTCAATTGGGAGAAAATGGAAAGTACATATTCCACACTAATTATCTTGAATGTCTTCAGAACTGGATCTGTCTGTAACTCATGAGTAGCTTTTACAAATTTAATTTGTTAATGCAAATTCGCACATTTTGAACAATTTTAAATAGCATAAAATGAAATAAATAAAAATAAAATAAATAAAAATATACCTTTCCTGTTGAAGATATCATTAATAATAGTAGCATAAACTGTGTGTACCTGCAGCTGTAGCACTGTGGCATCCAATCCTGTCAGATCTCAGAAGCTAAGCCTGGTTAGTACTTTGATGGAGACCACCTGGGAACACCAGCTACTATAGGCTTGGGATAAGGACATGGAAACCCACTCCCAAAAATCATTCCCCCATTGACAACCCTATGAACAGCAGAGAAGCACTGACAATAGTGTTTCACCTGTTTTACATAGGGTTGCTATGAATCGGACACCAACTTGATGGCACCTAACAACAACAACAATAACAATCTGTGTTTACAAATCTGCCTACAAATGCAATCTGTATCAGGTTGCTTTGAGTATCTTATAGTTCTTTTTCAGTAATTCTCTTACCCATCTATTTATCTGTATACTATTTGCCTAGTACAGTACACTGAACAGTGTATGTTACAAAGAAATAGATTGTATGGTTCTTTCTTCCACATCAGATGGCTCATATGGCTCACAGTTAATGGTCCCAATCATAATTACCACATGCCACCACAATATTTTTTGTCTATTTTTGTCACTCATTATTTCATGCCTTTGATTCTTCTGAATGTCATACATTTCTGACAGATACATTCAAGATTGTTTAGACCTAATGTGTCTGAAAGTATCATCATTCTGTCCTCACAATTGAATGATTTTGCTAGGTACACTGGTTATCCATAGCTATTAAATAATATTACCAGAAACCTTGGATGCTTAAATGAACACACAGTTTCTGTGGGTCATGAGTCTGCAATCAAAACTGTAACCAAACTGTCAACTGGGGTTTCAGTTCATTCGAGGCTAGACTGTGGAAAGAGTGTCTTAGAGCTCATGCAGGATGTTGGAAACATTCAGTTTCTTACAGAGATAAAACCAAAGGCTTCAGTTACTTGTTTGTAGGCACCAGAGACTCTCTCCACTAGAAGTTCCCTGCATTTGGGGTTTCCCAACATGCTGCTTGGTTTCTCAGAGCCACAAAAGAGACTTTAACAAGATGGTTGCTACCATGTCAAAAGATATAATCAGTAATCATGTACATCCTGTCACCTTTATTATATATTATTCATTGGAACCAAGTCCCAGGGCCTACTCACTATGAAGAAGGAGAAATCCCATGAGGCCAGAAATACCTGGAGTCAAGAATCATGGCAGCCACCCTAAGTGTCTGTCCATCATACTAGGTATAAAATTTTTCTCATAACTGTGGTGATTACTCCACTCTATTTTCATATCCAGTGTTTCTGTTGCAATTTTGTTTTCTATTTTAAAATGCACACACACACACACACACACACACACACACACACACACATATTCTTGAATTTATTCTTTTATTCCTGATATTCTGAAATTCTCTGACATTTGTAGATGTAGGTTTTCCTTTATTTATTTCTTATTGGCTACATTAGATATTGGTGAGCCCTTTTTATCTAAAAACCCACGAACTTCTCCGGAAAATATTCATATTTTGTTTCTTTGATAATTTCCCCAAATTATACTGTGGTCTAATTATTATTCTTGTTTTGTGGATGCCTTATTTCCTCCTTGAAATTATCAGTAGTTTAAAAGTTTTTTTATTTTTTGTATTCTATATTGCAAGTGTTTCTTCCATGCTCAATTTTTTTTAGTGTTGTTAGTACTTTCTTTTGGATTTTTAATGTACAATTTGATGGGCTTCATTATGACATGGGTTTCATTGTGGTATTTCCATAAATGCATTTCATTGTACATTGCTCAAATAACTTCCCCCTTACCCTCTGATGACCCTCCAACCCTATCCCCCCGCCAATGATCTCCTTTCTACTTGCATGTCTTTTGGTGAAAATATTTACCTATATACATACATCCCGATTTTTTTAAGTCCAAGCTTTTTTCTATAGTGATCTACCTTTTTACATCCTCAGTGGTATTAGATAAGTGACTTAGTCCATTTACATTATTGTCAGCCTTTGGTATTATTGCTATTATTTTTTTTTCTATCTTCCCCCCCTATTTCCACCATACTAATAAAGTTGTGGCCTGCAGCGGTAGCCCTGTGGCATCCGATCCCGTCAGATCTTGGAAGCTAATCAGGATAGGGCCTGGTTAGTACCTGAATGGGAGACCGCCTGGGAACACCAGATGCTGTAGGCTTAGGAGAAGGACCTGGCAACCCCTTCCCAAAAATCAATCTGCCATTGAAAACCCTATGAACAGCAGAGAAGCACTGACAATAGTGTTTCCCCTGTTGTACAGAGGGTCGCTATGAGTCGGATACCGACTCGACGGCACCTAACAACAACATAGTTAATTCATTTAAAATTCATATAAATCAACGCGTCTGCAAAAAGATACTTTATTTCCTCAGATGAACCAATCAATCATTTCATTAGATAGTATTTAGAAACTTATGCTACCATTCACTGCACTAGCTTGGATGGAAACCTAAGGTTTCTGAAAATAATCTTTGACATGAAGAATGATTTAAACTGAGACACAAATTCTGTAGTTATGTTGATCACTGAGTGTCTCTGAAGAAATGAAAAGATGTAATCAGAAAAACTGTTGCAAAAGACTTTTTCAATGTGTTGAAAAGTAAAGATATCACTTTGAAGACGAAGGTGCACCTGACTCATGCCATGATATTTCCATTTGCATCATATAATTATAAAAGCCAAACATTGAATAAGAAAGACAGGAGAAGTGGTGCTTTTGAATTACAGTACTAGAGATGAATATTGAGTATACCATGGACTGCCAAAAGAACTAACAGATTTGTCTTAGAAGAAGTACAACCAGAGTTGTCCTTGGAAGCAAGGATGGCCAGACTGTGTTTATATATTTTGGATATGTTGTCAGGAGGTTGAATCCCTGGAGAAGGATATCATGTTTGGGAGACTGGTGTATCAACAAAGAACAGGAAGACCTTCATCTAGATGGATTGACAGTGTCTGCAACAATAGGCTTAAACATAAAAAACAATTGCATGCCTGGCATAGAATCTGGATCTATTTTGCTCTGTTGCACATAGGGGTTGCTATGAGTCAGACTCAAAGACAACTAAGAACAACAACAACTGCTCCATCTTATTGATGAAAAAATCAAAATAGATCAGAGATGTTTTCAGCATTTTTTATATCATCACTAACTATTGACACAACAGCGGTCATCTCCATTTCTGTGATCAGAGTAAGGGACAACAATATTTCAGTATTATCTTTGAAACTTTTGTGTGTCTCTACATAGTGCTGCTAAAATGGGGCTGGAGTTTAGTTCAGCTAGTAGAGGGCCACTCTACACTCTCTGAGGCCCTGGGTTCAATACCCAGCTCTGCAAAAACGGAAGAAGGACCTGGTAACCTATTCCCAAAACAATCCCAAAACAATCTACCACTGAAAACACTATGAATAACAGAGAAGCACTGACATAGTGCTGGGCATGCCACAGTGCCAGGGAGTATGTCCTTCTGTTGTACATAGAGTCATTGTGAGTCAGACCTGACTCAACCATACCTAACAACAACAAGAACAACAAAATCATGATAAAAGAAATATTCTCATTAAATATGATTTAAGAATATAAGAACTTTATTGGACCAGAAACAATAAAAATGGGAGACTTCAATACCCCACTTTTGTCAAGAGACAGGTCATCAAAACAACAAATCAACAGAGAAACATCGAATCTAATCTTCACCCTAAATCAGTTGGATCTCACAGATATATACAGAATATTTCATCCACAGGATGAGGAAAATACACATTCTTCTCAGCTTGACATGGACTATTTTCTAAGAAAGACCATATGCTAGTCCATAAGAATTCCCTCAACAAATACAAAAAAGTAGAAATTATCTCCTGTTCCTTATCAGACCACAATGGAATAAAATTGGAGGTCAAGAGATTCCAGAAATTTTACAAACTCATGGAGACTAAATAATACATTGCTGAATGACCAATGGGTTGTTGATGAAATCAAAATGGAATTTAAAATATTCCTACAATCAAATGATGGTGAAAACACATCCTACCAAAACATATGGGATATGACAAAGGCAGTTTTAACAGGGAATTTTATAGTATTAAGTGCCTTCATCAATAAGATAAAGAAGAACCAAATAAATGACCTAATGATGCACCTTAAAACACTAGAAATCCTAAAGGGAGCATCCAAAAAGAAATTACAAAAATAAAGGGAGAAATATCTCAATTAGAATAAAAAATAATTCAAAAAATTAATAAGACTAAGAGCCAGTTCTTTGAAAAGATTAATAAAATAGACACTTCTCTGGCCAATCTCATCAAAAAGAAAAAGGAAGAAACTAACATAGTAAGGATTATGAAGAAAAAGGGGTCCATAACCACTGACTACAATGAAATACAGAAAATCATCAGGGATTAGTATGAGAGATTGTATTCACAAAAATATGAAAATACAGAAGAAATAGATAAA
>VMDO01032909.1:0-18502 GCA_007922755.1 Pedetes capensis
CTAGGTTTATGGGTTTGTTCCACCGTACTGTTAAGATAGCTCTCAGGGAAGGTATCTGTGCAATATGGAATGTTAAAATTAGGGAACCATACAAATTTGAATTCACCTGAAATATCTGAATCCAATGTCTTATCTTAGGTTTTCTGTTAGGATAGTGTTAAGGGTGAGGGCCAATATTATGGTTATGTTTCATTCATTGACAGTATTGTGCTTCAGAGTGGGATATGTGCCATTTGGAGTGTTGCACTTAGGCACCACACAAATTTGAAAATACATAGACAGTTTGAGAGCAGTGTCTCAGGATATGGGTAGTGTTTGGATTTTGGTTCAGGATAGGATTATTGTTAGCGAGATTGTTCCGGCTGGGGTTGTTTTAGGCTTTGGGTTACGGTTTCAGTTAGAGTTAGGGTTAGGTTTTGTGTTATGATTTTTCTAGGGTTAGGGGTACGGTTTGGCCTAGGGTTAGAGTTATGGTTTTGCCTAAGCTTAGGGTTAGGATTAGGGTTGGGTTTGTGTTTCCCCTAGGTATACGGTTAGGGTTTCGCCTAGGTTTATGGTTATTTGTATGGTTTTGCCTAAGTTTACTGTTATGGTTAGTTTAAGCGTTAGTGTTAGGATCTCTCCTAGAGTTAGGGTTAGGGTTAGGTTTAGGTTTTGTGCTAGGGTGAGGCTTGTGTTTAGGGTTAGAGGGAAGATTATTGTTAGGGTTAGGGTTTCACCTAGGTTTAGAGTTAGGTTTCACCTAGGGTAATTGTTACGGTTTCTGGTAGGTTTATTGTGAGCATTAGAGTTAGTGTTTGGCCTAGATTTAGGATTAGGATTAGGGTTTCTCCTCAGTTTAGGTTTAGGTGTAAGGTTTGTGTTAGGGTTCACCTCGGTTTAGGGTTAGTGTTAGGGTTGGGTTTCGTGTTGTTTTGGGTTAGAGTTTTGATTGTGTTAGGTTTAGGGTTAGGGTTACAGCTATGTTTAGGGTTAGGGTTAGTGTTTCGCCTACAGTTAGGTTTGGGGTTAGTGTTAGGTTTTATCCTAAAGTTAGGGTTAGGGTTACAGTTAGGGTTCACTTTGGTTAGGGTTAGGGTTAGGTTATTGTTTCATTTTGGGTTAGGGTTACTGATTCAACTAAGTTTAGGGTTACGTTTAGGGTAAGGGTTTAGCATAGCGTTAGGATTAGAGTTAGGGTTAGCCTTTTGCCATGGATAGGGTTAGGGTTAGGTTTATCGTTAAACCTACGGTTAAGGTAAGGGTTTCGGCTAGGTTTAGGGTTAGGTTTAGGGTTACGGTCTTGCCTTGGGTTAGGGTTAGGTTTAGGGTTTCTCCTGGGGTTAGGGTTAAATTTAAGGTTAGCGTTTCTCCTAGGGATAGGTTAGGTTTAGGGTTAGGGTTTCGTCTAAATCTTGGATTAGGATTAGCGTTAGGGTTTAGGGGTATGCTTCGCCTAGGTATAGGATTAGGTTTAGGGTAAGGGTTAGGTCATGTCCTCGTGTTAGGGTCAGGGTTAGGGTTTTGCCTAGTGTTAGGGCTAGCTTTAGTGTTATAGCTAGGGTTAGGGTTAGGCTTAGGTTTGTGCTTAGAGTTAGGGTAGGGTTAGGGTTAGTGTTTCACTATGGTTAGGGTTAGGTTAAGTTTTAGGTTTTCGACTACGTTCAGGTTTAGTGTTAGGGTTTCAGCTACGGTTAGGGTTACGTTTAAGGTTTCACCTAGGGTTAGGGTTAGGATTAGGTTTAGGTTATCACTTAGTGTTTGTGTTAGAGTTAGGTTTACTGTTTCACCTAAAGTTAGGGAGAGGGTTAGGGTTTGGGTTATGACTAGGGTAAGGTTTAGGGTTTCGGCTAGGTTAAGGGTTAGGTTTAGTGTTACAGTTTCACGTACGGTTACGTGTAGGAATAGGTTTCGTTTTGGAGTTAGGGTTTCACCTAGGGTTAAGTTTAGGGTTTCATGCAGTGTTAGTGTTAGGGTAAACCTAGGGTTATGCCTAGGTTTCAGGTTAGGAAAAGGGTTAGGTTAACAACTAGAGTTAAGGTTAGGGTTTTGTCAAGGTTTAGGGTTAGTGTAAGTGGTAAGGATTCTCATGGGTTTAAGGTTATTTTTAGGGGTAGGGTTTCACCTAGGGTGAAGTTTCGGGTTTCATCTATGGTTAGGGTTAGGGTTGGGTTACTGTTTCACCTAGCGTTAGGGTTAGGTTTAGGGTTAGGGTTAGTGTTTCGTTATTGTTAAGGTTAGGTTAAGGGTTAGGTTTTCAACTATGTTTAGGTTTAGTGTTAGGGTTTCAGCTACGGATTGAGTTAGGGTTAGGGTTTCGCCTAGGGTTCGGGTAAGAGTTCGGTTTAAGTTATCATCTAGTGTTAGTGTTAGGGTTAGTTGTACGGTTTCGCCTAAGGAGAGGGAGAGGTTTAGGGTTTGGTTTTCGCCTAGGGTTAGTTTTAGGGTTTCGGCTAGGGTTAGGTTTAGGTTTAGGGTTACAGTTTCACATACGGTTAGGTGAAGGGACAGGTTTAAGTTTGGGGATAGGGTTTCCCCTAGGGTTAAGGTATGGTTTCATGCAATATTAGGGTTATGCCTTGTTTTAAGGTTAGGACAACGGTTAGGTTATCACCTAGGGTTACGGTTAGTGTTTGGTCAAAGTTTAGGGATAGTTTTAGGGTTACGGTTTCACCTAGGTTAAGGGTAGGTTTAGGGTTACAGTGTAACCTAGGGTCAAATTTAGTGTTTCATCTATGGTTAGGGTCAGAGTTGGGTTACTGTTGCGCCTAGGGTTAGGGTTAGGGTTAGTGTTAGGGTTTCTCCTAGAGTTAAAGTTAGGGTTTTGGCTCGTGTAAGATTTACGGTTTCTCCTACACTTAGGTTTTGGTTTAGGGTAAGATTTCCATCTATGTTTAGAGTTAGGGTTAGGGTTAGGGTTTCCCCTTGGTGTAGGCTTAGGCTTAGGTATAGGACTACGGTAGGGTTAGGATTCGTGTTAGTATTTTTTTGTAATCAGGGAAGGGCTCTGTGCTACAGAGAGTGTTTTAGTAAGGGAATCACAGAAATCTGACTTCAACTGCAATACCTGTGTACAGTGTCGCCTGTTAAGCATAGGGTTATTGTTCGGGTTAAGACTAAGGGTGAGGGTAAGGGTTATGTTTCCAGTTAGTGTTCAGGCTTTTCTCAGGAACAGGATATGTGCAATGTGGAGGTGTAAATTTAGGGCACCACACTAATTTGAAATATACTACTGTATCTGAGTGCAGTGTCTCAGGTTAGTGTTAGTGTTAGGGTAAGTGATAGTGTTAGGTTAAGGATTAGCTTTTGGGTTATGGTTGGGTCTAGGTTTAGGGTTAGGGTTAGGTTTAGGGCTAGGTTTATGGGTTTGTTCCACCGTACTGTTAAGATAGCTCTCAGGGAAGGTATCTGTGCAATATGGAATGTTAAAATTAGGGAACCATACAAATTTGAATTCACCTGAAATATCTGAATCCAATGTCTTAAGTTAGGTTTTCTGTTAGGATAGTGTTAAGGGTGAGGGCCAATATTATGGTTTTGTTTCATTCATTGGTAGTATTGTGCTTCAGAGTGGGATATGTGCCATTTGGAGTGTTGCACTTAGGCACCATACAAATTTGAAAATAAATTGACAGTTTCAGAGCAGTGTCTCAGGTGATGGGTAGTGTTTGGATTAGGTTTCAGGGTAGGATTATTGTTAGGGTGATTGTTTCGGCTGGGTTTGTTATAGGCTTAGGGTTATGGTTTCAGTTAGGGTTAGGGTTAGGGTTTGTGTTATGATTTTTCTGGGGTTATGATATGGTTTGGCCTAGGGTTAGAGTTATGGTTTCGCCTATGTTTAGGGTTAGGGTTAGGGTTAGGGTTGTGTTTTCCCCTAGGTTTACGGTTAGGGTTTCGCCTAGGTTTATGGTTATTTTTATGGTTTTGCCTAAGTTTACGTTTATGGTTACTTTAAGGTTTAGTGTTAGGATCTCTCCTAGGGTTAGGGTTAGTGTTAGGTTTAGGTTTTATGCTAGGGTTAGGGTTAGCTTTAGCGTTAGAGGGAGGATTATTGTTAGGTTAGGGTTTCACCTAGGTGTAGGGTTAGGTTTTACCTAGGGTAAGTGTTCGGGTTTCTGGTAGGTTAGTGTTAGCCTTAGAGTTAGTGTTTGGCCTAGATTTAGGATTAGGATTAGGGCTTCTCCTAGGTTTAGGGTTAGGTTTAATGTTAGTGTTAGGGATCTCCTCGGTTTAGGGTTAGGGTTAGGGTTGGGTTTCGTGTTGGTTTTGCGTTAGAGTTTCGATTGTGTTAGGTTTAGGTTTAGGTTTAGAGATATGTTTAGGGTTACGGTTAGTGTTTCGCCTACAGTTAGGTTTGGGGCTAGCGTTAGGTTTTATCCTAAAGTTAGGGTTAGGGTAACAGTTAGTGTTTCACTTGGGTTAGGGTTAGGGTTAGGTTATTGTTTCATCTTAGGTTAGGGTTATTGATTCAACTAAGTTTCGGGTTACGTTTAGGGTTAGGGTTTAGCATAGCGGTAGGATTAGAGTTAAGTTAGCCTTTTGCCATGGTTATGGTTAGTGTTAGTTTTATGGTTAAACCTACGGTTAAGGTAAGGGTTATGCCTGGGGTTAGGGTTAGGTTTAGGGTTACGGTCTTGCCTTGGGTTAGGGTTAGGTTTAGGGTTTCTCCTGGGGTTAGGGTTAAATTTAAGGCTAGGGTTTCGGCTAGGGTTAGGTTTAGGTTTAGGGTTAGGGTTTCGTCTAATTCTTGGATTAGGATTAGCATTAGGGTTTAGGGGTATGTTTCACCTAGGTGTAGGATTAGGGTTAGGGTAAGGGTTAGGTCATGTCCTCGTGTTAGGGTCAGGGTTAGCGTTTCGGCTAGTGTTAGGGCTAGCTTTAGTGTTATAGCTAGGGTTAAGGTTAGGCTTAGGTTTGTGCTTAGGGTTAGGGTAGGGTTAGGGTTAGTGTTTCACTATGGTTAGTGTTAGGTTAAGGTTTAGGTTTTCGACTAGGTTCAGGTTTAATGTTAGGGTTTCAGCTACGGTTAGGGTTAAGGTGAAGGTTTCACCTAGGGTTAGGGTTAGGGTTAGGTTTAGGTTATCGCGTAGTGTTAGTTTTAGGGTTAGGTTTACTCTTTCGCCTAAAGATAGGGAGAGGGTTAGGGTTTGAGTTATGCCTAGGGTTAGGTTTAGGGTTTCGGCTAGGTTAAGGGTTAGGTTTAGGGTTACAGTTTCACGTATGGTTACATGTAGGAATAGGTTTCATTTTGGAGTTAGGTTTTCACCTAGGGTTAAGTTTAGGGTTTCATGCAGTGTGAGTGTTAGGGTAAACATAGGGTTATGCCTAGGTTTCAGGTTAGGAAAAGGGTTAGGTTAACACCTAGCGTTAAGGTTTGGGTTTTGTCAAGGTTTAGGGTTAGTGTAAGTGTTAAGGATTCTCATGGGTTTAAGGTTATTTTCAGGGTTAGGGTTTCACCTAGGGTGAAGTTTCGGGTTTCATCTATGGTTAGGGTTAGGGTTGGGTTACTGTTTCACCTAGCGTTAGGGTTAGGTTTAGGGTTAGTGTTAGTGTTTCGGTATGGGTAAGGTTAGGTTAAGGGTTAAGTTTTCAACTAGGTTTATGTTTAATGTTAGGGTTTCAGCTACGGATTGAGTTAGGGTTAGGGTTTCGCCTAGGGTTCGGGTAAGTGTTCAGTTTAGGATATCGCCTAGTGTTAGTGTTAGGGTTAGTTGTACGGTTTCGCCTAAGGATAGGGAGAGGTTTAGGGTTTGGTTTTCGCCTAGGGTTAGTTTTAGGGTTTCGGCTAGGGTTAGGTTTATGTTTAGGGTTACAGTTTCACGTACAGTGAGGTGAAGGGATAGGTTTAAGTTTGGGGATAGTGTTTCCCCTAGGGTTAAGGTTAGGGTTTCATTCAATGTTAGGTTTATGCCTAGTTTTAAGGTTAGGACAAGGGTTAGGTTATCACCTAGGTTTAAGGTTAGGGTTTGGTCAAAGTTTAGGGATAGTGTTAGGGTTACGTTTTCACCTAGGTTAAGGGTAGGTTTAGGGTTATGGTGTAACCTAGGGTCAAATTTAGGGTTTCATCTATGGTTAGGGTTAGAGTTGTGTTATTGTTGCGCCTTGGGTTAGGGTTAGTGTTAGTGTTAGTCTTTCTCCTAAAGTTAAAGTTTGGGTTTCGGCTCGTGTTAGGTTTACGGTTTTTCCTACACTTAGGTTTTGGTTTAGGGTAAGGTTTCCAGCTATGTTTAGAGTTAGGGTTAGGGTTAGGGTTTCGGCTTGGTGTAGGCTTAGGCTTAGGTATAGGACTACGGTAGGGTTAGGATTCGTGTTAGTATTTTTTTGTAATCAGGGAAGGGCTCTGTGCTACAGGGAGTGTTTCAGTAAGGGAATCACAGAAATCTGACTTCAACTGCAATACCTGTGTACAGTGTCGCCTCTTAAGCATAGGGTTAGTGGTCGGGTTAAGACTAAGGGTGAGGGTTAGGGATATGTTTCCAGTTAGTGTTCAGGCTTTCCTCAGGGAAAGGATATGTGCAATGTGGAAGTGTAAATTTAGGGCACCACACTAATTTGAAATATACTACTGTATCTGAGTGCAGTGTCTCAGGTTAGTGTTAGTGTTAGGGTAAGTGATAGGGTTAGGTTAAGGATTAGTGTTTGCGTAATGGTTGGGTCTAGGTTTAGGGTTAGGGTTAGGTTTAGGGCTAGGTTTATGGGTTTGTTCCACCGTACTGTTAAGATAGCTCTCAGGGAAGGTATCTGTGCAATATGGAATGTTAAATTTAGGGAACCATACAAATTTGAATTCACCTGAAATATCTGAATCCAATGTCTTAAGTTAGATTTTCTGTTAGGATAGTGTTAAGGGTGAGGGCCAATATTATGGTTATGTTTCATTCATTGACAGTATTGTGCTTCAGAGTGGGATATGTGCCATTTGGAGTGTTGCACTTAGGGACCATACAAATTTTAAAAGAAATAGACAGTTTGAGAGCAGTGTCTCAGTAGATGGGTAGTGTTTGGATTAGGTATCAGGATAGGGTTATTGTTAGGGTGATTGTTTCGGCTGGGTATGTTTTAGGCTTAGGGTTAGGGTTTCACTTAGGGTTAGGGTTAGGGTTTGTGTTATGATTTTTCTAGGGTCAGGGTTAGGGTTTGGCCTAGGGTTAGAGTTATGGATTTGCCTAAGTTTAGGGTTAGGATTAGGGTTAGGGTTGTGTTTTCCCCTAGGTTTACGGTTAGGGTTTCGCCTAGGTTTATGGTTATTTTTATGGTTTTGCCTAAGTTTACGTTTATGGTTACTTTAAGGTTTAGTGTTAGGATCTCTCCTAGGGTTAGGGTTAGGGTTAGGTTTAGGTTTTATGCTAGGGTTAGGGTTAGCTTTAGCGTTAGAGGGAGGATTATTGTTAGGGTTAGGGTTTCACGTAGGTTTAGGGTTAGGTTTCACCTAGGGTAAGTGTTAGGGTTTCTGGTAGGTTTAGTGTTAGCATTAGAGTTAGTGTTTGGCCTAGATTTAGGATTAGGATTAGGGCTTCTCCTAGGTTTAGGGTTAGGTTTAATGTTTGTTTTAGGGATCTCCGTGGTTTAGGGTTAGGGTTAGGGTTGGGTTTGTGTTAGTTTTGGGTTACAGTTTCGATTGGGTTAGGTTTAGTTTTAGGGTTATAGCTATGTTTAGGGTTAGGGTTAGTGTTTCGCCTCCAGTTAGGGATAGGGCTAGCGTTAGGTTTTATCCTAAAGTTAGGGTTAGGGTTACACTTAAGGTTTCACTTGGGTTAGGGTTAGGGTTAGGTTATTGTTTCAGCTTCGGTTAGGGTTACTGATTCGACTAAGTTTAGGGTTACGTTTAGGTTTAAGGTTTAGCATTGCGTTAGCATTAGTGTTAGGGTTAGCGTTTTGCCAAGGTTAGGGTTAGGGTTAGGGTTATGGTTAAACCTACGGTTAAGGTTAGGGTTTCGGCTAGGGTTAGGGTTAGGTTTAGGGTTACTGTCTTGCCTTGTGTTAGGGTTAGGTTTAGGGTTTCTCCTGGTGTTAGGGTTCACTTTAAGGTTAAGGTTTCGCCTAGGGTTAGGTTTAGGTTTAGGGTTAGGGTTTCGTCTAATTCTTGGATTAGGATTAGCGTTAGGGTTTAGGGGTAAGCTTCACCTAGGTGTAGTATTAGGGTTCGGGTAAGGGTTAGGTCATGTCCTCGTATTAGGATCAGGGTTAGGGTTTCGGCTAGTGTTAGGGCTAGCTTTAGTGTTATAGCTAGGGTTAGGGTTAGGCTTAGGTTTGTGCTTAGGGTTAGGGTAGGGTTAGGGTTAGTGTTTCACTATGGTTAGGGTTAGGTTAAGTTTTAGGTTTACGACTAGGTACAGGTTTAGTGTTAGGGTTTCAGCTACGGTTAGGGTGAAGGTTAAGGTTTCAACCAGGGTTAGGGGTAGGGTTTGGTTTAGGTTATCATGTAGTGTTAGTGTTAGAGTTAGGTTTATTCTTTTGCCTAAAGATAGGGAGAGGTTTAGGGTTTCGGTTATGCCTAGGGTCAGGTTTAGGGTTTCGGCTAGGTTAAGGGTTAGGTTTAGGGTTACAGTTTCACGTACGGTTACGTGAAGGAATAGGTTTCGTTTTGGAGTTAGGGTTTCACCTAGGGTTAAATTTAGGGTTTCATGCAGTGTTAGTGTTAGGGTAACCCTAGGTTTATGCCTAGGTTTCAGGTTAGGAAAAGGGTTAGGTTAACACCTAGGGTTAAGGTTAGGGTTTTGTTAAGGTTTAGGGTTAGTGTAAGTGTTAAGGATTCTCATAGGTTGAATGTTAGGTTTAGGGTTAGTGTTCCACCTAGGGTGAAGTTTCGGGTTTCATCTCTGGTTAGGGTTAGGGTTGGGTTACAGTTTTACCTAGGGTTAGGGTTAGGTTTAGGGTTAGTGTTAGTGTTTCATTATGGTTAAGATTAGGTTAAGGGTTATGTTTTCAACTAGGTTTAGGTTTAGTGTTAGGGTTTCAGCTACGTATTGAGTTAGGGTTAGGGTTTCGCTTAGAGTTCGGGTAAGTGTTCGGTTTAGGGTATCGCCTAGTGTTAGTGTTAGGGTTAGTTGTACAGTTTCGCCTAAGGATAGGGAGAGGTTTAGGGTTTGGTTTTCGCCTAGGGTTAGTTTTAGGGTTTCGGCTAGGTTTAGGTTTAGGTTAGGGTTACATTTTCACATACGGTAAGGTGAAGGGACAGTTTAAGTTTGGGGATAGGGTTTCCCCTAGGGTTAAGGTTACGGTTTCATGCAATATTAGGGTTATGCCTAGTTTTAAGTTTAGGACAAGTGTTAGGTTATCACCTAGTGTTAAGTTTAGGGTTTGGTCAAAGTTTGGGGATAGTGTTAGGTTTACGGTTTCACGTAGGTTAAGGGTAGGTTTAGGGTTATGGTGTAACCTAGGGTCAAATTTAGGGTTTCATCTATGGTTATGGTCAGAGTTGGGTTACTGTTGCGCCTAGGGTTAGGGTTAGGGCTAGAGTTAGGCTTTCTCTTAGAGTTAAAGTTTGGGTTTCGGCTAGTGTGATTTTTACGGTTTCTCCTACACTTAGGTTATGGTTTAGGGTAAGGTTTCCAGCTAGGTTTAGTGTTAGGGTTAGGGTTAGGATTTTGGCTTGGTTTAGGCTTAGGCTTAGGTAGAGGACTACGGTAGGGTTAGGATTCGTGTTCGGATTTTTTTGTAATCAGGGAAGGGCTCTGTGCTACAGGGTGTGTTTCAGTAAGGGAATCACAGAAATCTGACTTCAACTGCAATACCTGTGTACAGTGTCGCCTCTTAAGCATAGGGTTAGTGGATGGGTTAAGACTAAGGGTGAGGGTTAGGGATATGTTTCCAGTTAGTGTTCAGGCTTTCCTCAGGGAAAGGATATGTGCAATGTGGAGGTGTAAATTTAGGGCACCACACTAATTTGAAATATAGTACTGTATCTGAGTGCAGTGTCTAAGGTTAGTGTTAGTGTTAGTGTAAGTGATAGTGTTAGTTTAAGGATTAGTGTTTGGGTTATGGTTGGGTCTAGGTTTAGGATTAGGGTTAGGTTTAGGGCTAGGTTTATGGGTTTGTTCCACTGTACTGTTAAGATAGCTCTCAGGGAAGGTATCTGTGGAATATGGAATGTTAAAATGAGGGAACCATACAAATTTGAATTCACATGAAATATCTGAATCCAATGTATTAAGTTAGGTTTTCTGTTAGGATATTGTTAAGGGTGAGGGCCAATATTATGGTTTTGTTTCTTTCATTAGTAGTAATGTGCTTCAGAGTGGGATATGTGCCATTTGGAGTGTTGCACTTAGGCACCATTCAAATTTGAAAAGAAATAGACAGTTTGAGAGCAGTGTCTCAGGATATGGGTAGTGTTTGGATTTTGTTTCATGATAAGATTATTGTTAGTGATATTGTTTCGGCTGGGGTTGTTTTAGGCTTAGGGTTATGGTTTCAGTTAGGGTTAGGGTTAGGGTTTGTGTTATGATTTTTCTAGGGTTAGGATTAAGGTTTGGCCTAGGGTTAGAGTTATGGTTTCGCCTATGTTCAGGGTTAGGGTTGGGGTTAGGGTTGTGTTTTCCCCTAGGTTTACGGTTAGGGTTTTGCCTAGGTTTATGGTTATTTTTATGGTTTTGCCTAAGTTTACGGTTTTGGTTAGTTTAAGCGTTAGTGTTAGGATCTCTCCTAGGGTTAGGTTTAGGGTTAGATTTAGGTTTTGTGCTAGGGTTAGGGTTAGGTTTAAGGTTAGAGGGAAGATTATTGTTAGGGTTAGGGTTTCACCTAGGTTTAGGGTTAGGTTTCACCTAGGGTTAATGTTAGTGTTCCTGGTAGGTTTAGTGTTAGCATTAGAGTTAGTGTTTGGCCTAGATTTAGGATTAGGTTTAGGGTTTCTTCTAGGTTTAGGGTTAGGTTTAGGGTTAGGGTTAGGGATCTCCTCGGTTTAGGTTTAGTGTTAGGGTTGGGTTTCGTGTTGGTTTTGGGTTAGAGTTTCGATTGTGTTAGGTTTGGTTTAGGTTTAGAGCTATGTTTATTGTTAGGGTGAGTGTTTCGCCTACAGTTAGGTTTGGGGCTAGCGTTAGGTTTTATCCTAAAGTTAGGGTTAGGGTTACAGTTAGGGTTTCACTTGGGTTAGTTTAGGGTTAGGTTATTGTTTCATCTTGGGTTAGGGTTACTGATTCAACTAAGTTTAGTGTTACGTTTAGGGTTAGGGTTTAGCAAAGCGTTAGGATTACAGTTAGGGTTAGCCTTTTGCCATGGTTAGGGTTATTGTTAGGTTTACAGTTAAACCTACGGTTAAGGTTAGGGTTTTGGCTAGGGTTAGGGTTAAGTTTAGGGTTACGGTCTTGCCTTGGTTTAGGGTCAGGTTTATGGTTTCTCCTGGGGTTAGGGTTAAATTTAAGGTTAGGGTTTCACCTAGGGTTAGGTTTAGGTTTAGGGTTAGGGTTTTGTCTAATTCTTGGATTAGGATTAGCGTTAGGGTTTAGGGGTAGGCTTCGCCTAGGTGTAGGATTAGTGTTAGGTTAAGGGTTAGGTCATGTCCTCCTGTTAGGGTCAGGGTTAGGGTTCCGGCTAGTGTTAGGGCTAGCTTTAGTGTTATAGCTAGGGTTAGGGTTAGGCTTAGGTTTGTGCTTAGGGTTAGGGTAGGTTTAGGGTTTGTGTTTCTTTATGGTTAGGGTTAGGTTAATTTTAGTTTTTCGACTAGGTTCAGGTTTAGTGTTAGGGTTTCAGCTACGGTTAGGGTGAAGGTTAAGGTTTCACCTAGGTTTAGGGTTAGGGTTAAGTTTTGGTTATCGCGTAGTGTTAGTGTTAGAGTTAGGTTTACTGTTTCGCCTAAAGATAGGGAGAGGGTTAGGGTGTGGGTTATGCCTAGGGTTAGGTTTAGGGTTTCGGCTAGGTTAAGGTTTAGGTTTAGTGTTACACTTTCACGTACAGTTACGTGTAGGAATAGGTTTCGTTTTGGAGTTAGGGTTTCACCTAGGGTGAAGTTTAGGGTTTCATGCAGTGTTAGTGTTAGGGTAAACCTAGGGTTATGCCTAGTTTTCAGGTTAAGAAAAGGGTTAGGTTAATACCTAGGGTAAAGTTTAGGGTTTTGTCAAGGTTTAGGGTTAGTGTAAGTGTTAAGGATTCTCATAATTATAAGGTTACATTCAGGCTTATGGTTCCACCTAGGGTGAAGTTTCGGGTTTCATCTATGGTTAGGCTTAGGGTTGGGTTACTGTTTCACCTAGGGTTAGGGTTAGGTTTAGGGTTAGTGTTAGTGTTTCGTTATGGTTAAGGTTAGGTTAAGGGTTAGGTTTTCAACTAAGTTTAGGTTTAGTGTTAGAGTTGCACCTCCGGTTTGAGTTAGGGTTAGGGTTTTGCCTAGGGTTAGGGTAAGTGTTTGGTTTAGGGTATCGCCTAGTGTTAGTGTTAGGGTTAGTTGTACGGTTTCGCCTAAGGATAGGGAGAGGTTTAGGGTTTGGTTTTTGCCTAGGGTTAGTTTTAGGGTTTCGGCTAGGGTTAGGTTTAGGTTTAGGGTTACAGTTTCACGTACGGTTAGGTGAAGGGATAGTTTCAAGTTTGGGGATAGGTTTTCCCCTATGGTTAAGGTTAGGGTTTCATGCAATGTTAGGGTTATGCCTAGTTCTAAGGTTAGGAAACGGGTTAGGTTATCACCTAGGGTTTAGGTTAGGGTTTGGTCAAAATTTAGGGAAGAGTTAGGGTTACGGTTTCACCTAGGTTTAAGGATAGGTTTAGGGTTACGGTGTAACTTAGGGTCAAATTTAGTGTTTCATCTCTGGTTAGGGTTAGAGTTGGGTTACTGTTGCGCCTAGGGTTAGGGTTAGTGTTAGGGTTTCTCCTAGAGTTAAAGTTTGGGTTTCGGCTAGTTTTAGGTTTACGGTTTCTCCTACACTTAGGTTTTGGTTTAGTGTAAGGTTTCCAGCTAGGTTTAGAGTTAGGGTTAGGGTTAGGGTTTCGGCTTGGTTTAGGCTTAGGCTTAGGTACAGGACTACGGTAGGGTTATGATACGTGTTAGTATTTTTTTGTAATCAGGGAAGGGCTCTGTGCTACAGGGTGTGTTTCAGTAAGGAAATCACAGAAATCTGACTTCAACTGCAATACCTGTGTACAGTGTCGACTGTTAAGCACAGGGTTAGTGGTAGGGTTTAGACTAAATGTGAGGCGTAGGGTTATGTTTCCAGGTAGTGTTCAGGCTTTCCTCAGGGAAAGGATATGTGCAACATGGAGGTGTGAATTTAGGGCACCATACTAATTTGAAATATACTATTGTATCTGAGTGCAGTGTCTCATGTTAGTGTTAGTGTTAGGGTAAGCGATAGTGTTAGGTTAAGGATTAGTGTTTGCGTTATGGTTGGGTCTAGGTTTAGGGTTAGGGTTAGGTTTAGGGCTAGGTTTATGGGTTTGTTCCACCGTACTGTCAAGACATCTCTCAGGAAAGGTATCTGTGCAATATGGAATGTTAAAATTAGGGAACCATACAAATTTTAATTCACCTGAAATATCTGAATCCAATGTGTTCAGTTAGGTTTTCTGTTAGGATAGTGTTAAGGGTGAGGGCCAATATTATGGTTATGTTTCATTCATTGACAGTATTGTGCTTCAGAGTGGGATATGTGCCATTTGGAGTGTTGCACTTAGGGACCATACAATTTTGAAAAGAAATAGACAGTTTGAGAGCAGTGTCTCAGGAGATGGGTAGTGTTTGGATTAGGTTTCAGGGTAGGATTATTGTAAGGGTGTTTGTTTCGACTGGGGTTGTTATAGGCTTAGGGTTATCGTTTCAGTCAGGGTTAGGGTTAGGGTTTGTGTAATGATTTTTTGGGGTTATGTTAGGGTTTGGCCTAGGGTTAGAGTTATGGTTTCGCCCATGTTTATGGTTAGGGTTAGGTTTAGGGTTGTGTTTTCCACTAGGTTTATGGTTAGGGTTTCGCCTAGGTTTATGGTTATTTTTATGGCTTTGCCTAAGTTTCCGGTTATGGTTACTTTAAGGGTTAGTGTTAGGATCTCTCCGAGGGTTAGGGTTAGGGTTAGGTATAGTTTTTATGCTAGGGTTAGGGTTAGCTTTAGCGTTAGAGGGAGGATTTTTGTTAGGGATAGGGTTTCACCTAGGTTTAGTGTTAGGTTTCACCTAGGGCAAATGTTAGGGTTTCTGGTAGGTTTAGTGTTAGCATTAGAGTTAGTGTTTGGCCTAGATTTAGGATTAGGATTAGGGTTTCTCCTAGGTTTAGGGTTAGGTGTAAGGTTTGTGTTAGGCATCTCCTCGGTTTAGGGTATGTGTTTGGGTTGGGTTTCGTGTTGGTTTTGGGTTAGAGTTTCGATTAGGATTAGGCTTTCTCCTATGTTTATGGTTAGGTGTAAGGTTTGTGTTAGGCATCTCCTCGGTTCAGGGTTTGTGTTAGGGTGGGGTTTCCTGTTGGTTTTGGGTTAGAGTTTCGATTGTGTTAGGTTTAGGTTTAGGGTTACAGCTATGTTTAGGGTTAGGGTTAGTGTTTCGCCTACAGTTAGGTTTGGGGCTAGCGTTAGGTTTTGTCCTAAAGTTAGGGTTAGGGTTACTGTTAGGGTTTCACTTGGGTTACGGTTAGGGTTAGGTTATTGTTTCATCTTGGGTTAGGGTTACTGATTCAACTAAGTTTAGGGTTACGTTTAGGGTTAGGGTTTAGCATAGCGTTAGGATTAAAGTTAGGGTTAGCCTTTTGCCATGGTTATGGTTAGTGTTCGGTTTATGGTTAAACCTACGGTTAAGGTTAGGTTTTCGGCTAGTGTTAGGGTTAGGTTTAGGGTTACAGTCTTGCCTTGGGTTAGGGTTAGGTTTAGGGTTTCTCCTGGTTTTAGGGTACACTTTAAGGTTAAGGTTTCGCCTAGGGTTAGGTTTAGGTTTAGGGTTAGGGTTTCGTCTAATTCTTGGATTAGGATTAGCGTTAGGGTTTAGGGGTATGTTTCACCTAGGTGTAGGATTAGGGTTAGGGTAAGGTTTAGGTCATGTCCTCGTGTTAGGGTCAGGGTTAGGGTTTCGGCTAGTGTTAGGGCTAGCTTTAGTTTTATAGCTAGGGTTAGGGTTAGGCTTAGGTTTGTGCTTAGGGTTAGGGTAGGGTTAGGGTTAGTGTTTCACTATGGTTAGTGTTAGGTTAAGGTTTAGGTTTTCGACTAGGTTCAGGTTTAATGTTAGGGTTTCAGCTACGGTTAGGGTTAAGGTTAAGGTTTCACCTAGGGTTAGGGTTAGGGTTAGGTTTAGGTTATAGTGTAGAGTTAGTGTTAGGGTTAGGTTTACTGTTTCGCCTAAAAATAGGGAGAGGTTTAGGGTTTCGGTTATGCCTAGGCTTAGGTTCAGGGTTTCGGCTAGGTTAAGGCTTAGGTTTAGGGTTACAGTTTCATGTACGGTTACGTGTAGGAATAGGTTTCGCTTTGGAGTTATGGTTTCACCTATTGTTAAGTTTAGGGTTTCATGCAGTGTGAGTGTTAGGGTAACCCTAGGGTTATGCCTAGGTATCAGGTTAGGAAAAGGGTTAGGTTAACACCTAGGGTTAAGGTTAGGGTTTTGTCAAGGTTTAGGGTTACTGTAAGTGTTAAGGATTCTCATAGGTTTACGGCTAGGTTTAGGTTTAGGGTTCCACCTAGGGTGAAGTTTAGGGTTTCATCTATGGTTAGGGTTAGGGTTGGGTTACAGTTTCACCTAGTGTTATGGTTAGGTTTAGGGTTAGTGTTAGTGTTTCATTATGGTTAAGGTTAGGTTAAGGGTTAGGTTTTCAACTAGGTTTAGGTCTAGTTTTTGGGTTTCAGCTACGGTTTGAGTTAGGGTTAGTGTTTCGCCTAGGGTTAGGGTAAGTGTTAGGTTTAGGGTATTGCCCAGTGTTAGTGTTAGGGATAATTGTACGGTTCCGCCTAGGGATATGGAGAGCTTTAGTGTTTGGTTTTCGCCTAGGGTTAGTTTTAGGGTTTTGGCTAGGATTAGGTTTAGGTTTAGAGTTACATTTTCACGTACGGTTAGGTGAAGGGATAGGTTTAAGTTTTGGGTTAGTGTTTCCCCTAGGGTGAGGTTTACAGTTTCATGCAATGTTAGAGTTATGCCTAGTTTTAAGGTTAGGACAAGGGTTAGGTTATCACCTAGGGTTAAGGTTAGGGTTTGGTCAAAGTTTAGGGATAGTGTTAGGTTTACGGTTTCACCTAGGTTAAGGGTAGGTTTTGGTTACGGTGTAATCTAGGGTCAAATTTAGGGTTTAATCTATGGTTAGGGTTAGAGTTGGGTTACTGTTGCGCCTAGGATTAGGGTTACGGTTAGTGTTAGGCTTTCTCTTAGAGTTAAAGTTTGGGTTTCGGCTAGTGTTAGGTTTACGGTTTCTCCTACACTTAGGTTTTGGTTTAGGGTAAGGTTTCCAGCTAGGTTTAGAGTTAGGGTTAGGGTTAGGGGTTTGGCTTGGTTTAGGCTTAGGCTTAGGTATAGGACTACGGTAGGGTTATGATTCGTGTTAGTATTTTTTGTAATCAGAGAAGGGCTCTGTGCTACAGGGAGTGTTACACTAAGGGAATCACAGAAATCTGACTTCAACTGCAATACCTGTGTACAGTGTCGCCTGTTAAGCATAGGGTTAGTGGTGGCATTAAGACTAAGGGTGAGGGTTAGGGATATGTTTCCAGTTAGTTTCAGGCTTCCTCAGGGAAAGGATATGTGCAATGTGGAGGTGTAAATTTAGGGCACCACACTAATTTGAAATATACTACTGCATCTGAGTGCAGTGTCTCAGTTTAGTGCTAGTGTTAGCGTAAGTGATAGTGTTAGGTTAAGGATTAGTGTTTGGGTTATGGTTGGGTCTAGGTTTAGGGTTAGTGTTAGGTTTAGGGCTAGGTTTTTGGGTTTGTTCCACCGTACTGTTAAGATAGCTCTCAGGGAAGGTATCTGTGCAATATGGAATGTTAAAATTAGGGAACCATACAAATTTGAATTCACCTGAAATATCTGAATCCAATGTCTTAAGTTAGATTTTCTGTTAGGATAGTGTTAAGGGTGAGGGCCAATATTATGGTGATGTTTCATTCATTGACAATATTGTGCTTCAGAGTGGGGTATGTGCCATTTGGAGTGTTGCACTTAGGCACCATTCAAATTTGAAAAGAAATAGACAGTTTGAGAGCAGTGTTTCAGGATATGCGTAGTGTTTCGATTAGGTTTCAGGATAGGATTATTGTTAGGGTGTTTGTTTCGGCTGGGGTTGTTTTAGGCTTAGGGTTAGGGTTTCAGTTATGGTTAGGGTTAGGTTTTGTGTTATGATTTTTCTAGGGTTAGGGGTAGGGTTTGGCCTAGGGTTCGATTTATGGTTTTGCCTAAGTTTAGGGTTAGGATTAGGGTTAGGGTTGTGTTTTCCCCTAGGTTTACGGTTAGGGTTTTGCCTAGGTTTATGGTTATTTGTATGGTTTTGCCTAAGTTTACGGTTATGGTTAGTTTAAGCGTTAGTGTTAGGATCTCTCCTAGGGCTAGGGTTAGGGTTATGTTTAGGTTTTGTGCTAGGGTTAGGGTTGTGTTTAGGGTTAGAGGGAAGATTATTGTTAGGGTTAGGGTATCACCTAGGTTTAGGGTTATGTTTCACCTAGGGGAAGTGTTAGGGTTTCTGGTAGGTTTATTGTGAGCATTAGAATTACTGTTTGGCCTAGATTTAGGATTAGGATTAGGGTGTCTCCTAGGTTTAGGGTTAGGTGTAAGGTTTGTGTTAGGCATCTCCTCGGTTTAGGGTTAGTGTTAGGGTTGGGTTTCGTGTTGGTTTTGGGTTAGAGTTTCGATTGTGTTAGGTTTAGGTTTAGGGTTACAGCTATGTTTAGGGTTAGGGTTAGTGTTTCATCTACAGTTAGGTTTGGGGCTAGCGTTAGGTTTTATCCTAATGTTAGGGTTACGGTTACAGTTAGGGTTTCACTTGGGTTAGGGTTAGGGTTAGGTTATTTTTTCATCTTGGGTTAGGGTTACTGATTCAATTAAGTTTAGGGTTACGTTTAGGGTGAGGGTTTAGCATAGCGTTAGGATTACAGTTAGGGTTAGCCTTTTGCCATGGTTATGGTTAGTGTTCGGTTTATGGTTAAACCTACGGTTAAGGTTAGGTTTTCGGCTAGTGTTAGGGTTAGGTTTAGGGTTACGGTCTTGCCTTGGGTTAGGGTTAGGTTTAGGGTTTCTCCTGGTGTTAGGGTTCACTTTAAGGGTAAGGTTTCGCCTAGGGTTAGGTTTAGGTTTAGGGTTAGGGTTTTGTCTAATTCTTGGATTATGATTAGCGTTAGGGTTTAGGGCTATGCTTCACCTAGGTGTAGGATTAGGGTTAGAGTAAGGGTTAGGTCATGTCCTCGTGTTAGGGTCAGGGTTAGGGTTTCGGCTAGTGTTAGGGCTAGCTTTAGTGTTATAGCTAGGGTTAGGTTTAGGCTTAGGTTTGTGCTTAGTGTTAGGGTAGGGTAGGGTTAGTGTTTCACTATGGTTAGGGTTAGGTTAAGGTTTAGGTTTTCGACTAGGTTCAGGTTTAATGTTAGGGTTTCAGCTACGGTTAGGGTTACGTTTAAGGTTTCACCTAGGGTTAGGGTTAGGGTTAGGTTT
>VMDO01032910.1:0-18501 GCA_007922755.1 Pedetes capensis
CTCTTTAGAGTATTGAAAAGCAAACATGTCACATTGAAGACGAAGGTGCGTCTGACTCATGCCATGGTATTTTCAGTCACATCATATGGTTGTGAAAGCTGAACACTGAACAAGGGGGACAGAAAAAGAATTGATGCTTTTGAATTGGGGTGCTGGAGACATCTATTGAATATTCCATGGACTGCCAAATGAACCAACAGATCTGTCCTAGAAGAAGTGCAACCAGAGTGCTCCTTGGAAGCAAGAATAGCCAGACTGCTTCTTACATATTTTGGACATGTAGTCAGGAGAGAACAATCCCTGGAGAAGGGCATCATGTTTGGGAGAGTGGCAGGTCAACGCAAAAGAGGAAAACCCTCCACCAGATGGATTGACACAGTGACTGCAACAATGGGCTTAAACATAAATAAGATCGTTTGCCTGGCACAGAATCGGCAAGTGTTTCGATCTCCTGTACATAGGGTCGCTATGAGTCGGACTCGAGTTGACGGCACCTAACAACAACAACAATGACTATTTTTTTTTAATTTTTAAAAAATTTTTAATATGTTTTTGTATTGGGGATTGAACCCAAGTCCTCACACTTGTGTGTTCTGAAATTGCTGGACCACTGAGCTGCATCCTCAGACCATTTTTTTTATTTTTTGAGAGAGGGTCTCACTAAGTTATGCAGACTGACTCTGGTCTCGAACTTGTGATCTTCCTGCCTCTATCTCCCAAGCCGCTGGGATTACAGGCATGTGCCACCGTGCCCGGTGGTACTAATGACCACTTTTAAAGAGAAAGAGGTACAAAAAATTTTGGAATGGGGATAAAAGAAAATATTTATAGTGACACTAAAGCTAATAAAAACATATCTAATCCACCAGTAGTCACTTATAAGCCATGAAATATTCAATATTTTGATTTATCTTGATCTGCAAATCTAAGACTATCAAAGTTTCCAAACTAGATTGTACTGGGTGCAAATCCTTTGGTGCCATGTAGGAATCAGAGATGGTGACACAGATGTTCTAATGTCTTATAGTTGTATTCTCTGAAAAATAACCTTAGTCACCACAGTAGAGAAGAAGAGAGACAGGCTTCTCACAAACTGGTTTTCACTGCCTAAACTTGGAAGTGACATGCTTCAGTGTTACTCTCATTTTATTAGTCAAAACAAGTCATATGCTTACACTTAACTCCAGGGAAGCTCAGGGAGGTAGGAGAGTGATGGGTACATATCATGAGTATTCTAGTTTCTGCTACAGGCATTGATAAATTTCTTCATTCATCCAAAAATAGATCAATATCATACTACTGCTCATAATTTAGAACTACATCCAAATATTGTTACAGAATATTAAATAGTGTTTTCCCAGAGTCAAATACTATCACATAGTAGATAATGAACTTGTATCATATTAAGATAGAAAACCTTCCAGCATTCAACTAGGAAACAACCATCCATTATCAACTAATAGAACTTCAAAAATGGTCTTTTAGTAAGACATTTTTCTATTATTGCTGGGACTATGTCCACCCAATTGTGGTTGGCTCAGTGGGTAGAGTGCTGTGCTGCAATCTCTGAGGTCCTGAGTTCAATTCCCAGCACCGCAAAAATGGGAGACGGGCCTGGCAATCCACTCCCAAGGCAATCCAGAAACAGTCAGCCATTGAAAACCCTATGAGGGTCGCTATGAGTCGGATACCGACTCGACGGCACCTAACAACAACAACAACCTAACGGATACATCAAATGATTTTCTTTTCTATTGTCAATAAAAATGATTGCCAGCAATAATTTCATATTAGATATTTTTAATTTTTCTCAATGATGCACACCTGCAATTGCAGTGTTCAGGATGCTGAGGCAAAGAGATGAATTTGAAGCCAGTGTAGAGTATAGAGTTCAAGATCAACCTGGGCTACATAACAAGTCCCTGCTCAACATAAAAAGAAAGAAACAAATGAATGCTTACAAAAAGATCTAAAGAAATGTCAATTATATAAAATTGAACAATATTTTGTGGCTCTTTGGTTCACAAAGTATCCTCTAGGATATTTTAAAACAATTGAATATAAAACTACAGGGCATGTTTGATGAGTTCTGACCTCTGAAGCAAGGGATGAAAGCAGAACCCAGTGGATTTGAGTATTATGTGTAGAAGGGAATCAGAATATATTGAAAAAAAGCAAAATGGTTAAGATATGTAAAACTTTAAAACTTTGCAGTATCTCTAAGTATGTTATCTAATATGTAAGGAAAAAGTGCAGAAAGAGAAAAGTTGGAAGGACAACTTGATGAAAAAGAAAGAAGTCTACTCTTTTCCCACTTGCACTTATCATAGAGCAGGTCTGGAAAGCATTTCCTTTGGCAGCATTTTAAAGGAATGCTCAGAAAGCATTTAGTGGATGAATGGATTGTTTAAGGACTTCAGGAAACTTGGATAAAAGGATTAGATACAGCTAGGGACTCAACCCCAGCTTTCCTATGGAATAATGCACCTGGACTTGAAATCTGGGGCTTAGATTATAGGTTTTTTGGCTGCTTCCACCCTACGCTGTCAGAGGCTGAAGAAAAGAGTCTGAGGTATAAGAGTCAGGTCATATATCATTAGGAACAACAGTAATGTTAAGAGTATAGCCAACAAATTTGACATATTTACATTAAAAGGACCTTATTTGCTATTTTATGGATATACTACTGAGATGAGTATTGTATATGTTGTTAGGTGCCATCAAATTGGGTCCAACTCATAGTGACATACTCTACAACAGAGTGAAACACTCCCTGACACTGTGCCAGGCACACAATCTTTTTTATGTTTAAGGCCATTGTTGTTAGCCACTATGTCAATCCATCTAGTTGAGGGTCTTCCATTTTTTTCATTGACCCACCACTCTCCCAAACATTTTGTCCTTCTCCAGAGATTGAGCCCTCTTGATGACTTGTCCAAATTACATAAGACTCACTGTATATAGTTTAGATTAATTAGTTCATGGATTTGAACATAACTTTGAGTATAATATTTCAATTGCTTGAAGTGTTAGTCATTGTCTTTAAGGTTTTTTTTTTAGTATATATTACTTAAGAATAATCTTCATAAAATATTCAAATTCATTTATTCAGTTCAATTTTGCAAACATTTATGTGGGTCTACTGTGTGCTATATTAGCAATTAGAAGACCTTGGAGTATTATTCCATCATTAAAGTAGTCTTTACTTTGAGGAGGTAACTCTTCCCCCATCTTCCTTTGAGTGTCTTCCAACCTAGGGAGCTCATTTTCTGGCACTATGTCTGACAGTGCTGCTCTGCTATTTATAGGGTTTTCAATGGCTAATTGTTTCAGGGGGGCTGGAGTTTAGCTCACTTGGTAGGGTGCTGCTTTGCATTCTTTGAGGACATGGATTCAATCCCCAGCACTTCAAAAACAAGAGAACATTGCAGTCCATTCCTGAAGCAATACAAAAACAATCAAACATTGAAAATCCTATGAGGGTCACTACGAGTTGGACCTGACTCAATAGCACCTGACCACCACAACAGTTCTTTCAGGAGGTTAGCCATGTCCTTCTCCCTAGTCTGTCTTACTCTGAAACCTCAGCAGAAACCTGTCCACCATGGGTAACCCTGCTTGTATCTGTAAAACCAGTGGCATAACTTTCAGCATCACAGCAACATGTAAGCCCTGACAGTATGGCATACTGACAGATGCTGGTATGGCATCACTCAAAATGAGAAGGAACAATTGGAAACATCCATTATTAATTGGAACATGGAATTACATAATATGAACCTAAGAAAATTAGGAATCATCAAAAGGGAAATGAAGCACATAAATATCGATATTCTAGGCATCACTGAGCTAAAATGGACTGCCATGGGCTATTTTGAATCAGCTAGTCATATGGTCTACTATGCTAGGAATGACAGATTAAAGAAAAATGGCATTGCATTTATCAGCAAAACAGACATCTCAAGATCTGTTCTGAAGTACAATGCTGTCAGTGATAGAAAAATATCCATAAGCTTACAAGGAAGGCCAGTTAATATGACTATTAATCAAATTTATGTACCTACCATTAAGTCCACAAATGGAAATAGGGATGATTTTTACTAGCTCCTGCAATCTGAAATAGATCAAACATGCAATCAGGATATACTGATAATTTTTGGTGATTGGAATTCAAAAATTGGAAACAAAGAAGAAAGCTCAATAGTTGGAAAATGTGGTCTTAGTGACAGAAACAATGCTAGAGATCACATGAAAGAATTTTGTGAGACCAATGACCCTTTCAGTGCAATAACATTTTTTACCAACATAGATGGCACTTACACACACAGAATTCACCAGATAGAACATAGAAGAACCAAATAGACTACCTTTGTGGAAGAAGATGATGGAAAAGCTCAATATGAAAAGTCAAAACAAGACCAGGAGCTAATTCTTTTTTTTTTTTTTTTTTTTTTTGCGGTACTGGGGGTTGGACCCAGGGCCTTGCGCCTGCATGCTCTGCAAGTGCTGGACCACTGAGCTGCGCCCCCAGCCCATTTTTTTTTTAGTTTTTGAGACAGGGTCTCGCTAAGTTATGCAGACTGCCTCTGGTCTCGAACTTGCGATCCTTCTGCCTCTGCCTCCCGAGCTGCTGGGATTACAGTAGGAGCTAATTCTTGATCAGACCATCAATTGCTCCTGTGCAGATTCAACTGAAACTGAAGAAAATTGGAACAATTATACAAGAACCAAGGTATGACCTTGAGTATATCCCACCTGAGTTGAGAGACCACCTCAAGAATAGGTTTGATGCATTAGACACTAGTGATAGGAGACCAGACAAGTTGTGACCTGACATCAGACATCATTCATGAGGAAAGCAAAAAGTTATTAAAAAGACAGGAAAAAAGAAAAGACCATATTACATGGCAAAAGAGACTCTGAAATTTGCCCTTGAAAATTGATAAGCTAGAGTAAAAGGATGACATGACAAAATTAAAGAACTAAACAGAAGATTTCAAAAGGTATCTCAAGAACACAAAATCAAATATTATGACATGTGTGGAGAGCTGGAGATGGAAAACCAAAAGGGAAGAACATGCTCTGTTTTTCTCAAGCTTAAGGAATTGAAGAAAAATTCAAGCCTTGAGTGGCAACAGTGAAGAATTCTACAGGAAAAATATTAAATGATGCAGGAAATATCAAAAGAAGATGTGAGAAATACAGTCATTATACCAAAACAAATTGGTGGATGATCAATCATTTCAAGAGGTTGCATATGATAAGGAACCAATGGTACTGAAAGATGAAGTGGAAGCTCCCTTGAAGGAATTGGTGAGACACAAGGCTCAAGGAATTGATGGAATACCAATAAGGATGTTTCAACAAACAGATGCAGCACTGGAGGTACTAAAATGTTTATGCCAAGAGATTTGGAAAATAGCTACCTGGCCCACTGACTGGTAGAGTTCCATATTTTTGTCTATTCCCAAGAAAGATGACCCAACAAAATGTGAAAATTATCAAAGGATATCATTAATATCACAAACAATTAAAATTTTGTTAAAGATCATTCAAAAGCAACTGCAGCAGTACTGCTAAAAAATCAAGCCAGATTGAGAGAAGTATGTAGACCAGGGACATAATTTACGAGGTCACATTGATATTAGCCTAAAACAGAGAATACCAGAAAGATTTTATATGTTTTTCTTGATTAAGCAAAGGCATTTGACTGTGTGGATCAAAATAAATTATGGATAACATTGTGAAGAATGAGAATATAAGAGCAATTTTTACTCATGAAGAGTCTGTACATAGACCTGGAGGCAGTAGTTAGAACAGAACAAGGAATCATTTCCTGTTTAATGTTGAGAAAGGTGTGCATCAGGGCTGTATCCTTTTACTGTACTTCTTCAATCTCTATGCTGAGCAAATAATTCAAGAAGTTGGACTTCATGAAGAAGAGTGTGGCATCTTGATTGGAGGAAGAATCATTAGCAACCTGAGTTACACAAAAGATACAATTCCACTTACTGAAAGTGAAGAGGATTTGAAACATTGATAAAGAAACATGGTGAGGAACAAAGAACACAGCCTTCAGTATAGATTGTGCTTCAACATCAACAAAACAAAAATCCTTACAAGTGGGTCAGTATACAACTTCATGATAAATGGAGAAATGATGGAGGTTGTTCACAGTTTTGCTTTACTTGGTTCTATAATCAATACCCATGAAAGCAGCAGTCAAAAAATCAAAAGACGCATTGCACTGGGAAAAGCTGTTGCAAAAGACCTCTTTAAAGTTCTGAAAAGTAAGGATGTCACATTGAAATTTAAGGTGTGCATGACTCATGCCCTGGTATTTTTAATTGCATGATATGATTGCAAAAGCTGGTTGTTGAATAAGGGAGACAGGAAAAGAACTGATGCTTTTGAATTATGATGTTGGAGAATATTGAATATACAATGGACTGCAGAAAGAATCAACAGGTCTCTCCTAAAGGAAGTGTAACCTGAGTGCTCCTTGGAAGCTAGGATGGCTTGACTGTGTCTGATGTATTTTGGACATGTTTTCAGGAGAGAACATCATGTTGGGAGAGTGCCAAGTCAACAACAACAACAACAACAACAACAAAAGAAAACTCTTTACTAGATGGATTGACACAATATCTGCAACAATAAGCTTAGACATAAATAAGATCATGTGCTTGGCACAGAGTCAGGGAATGTTTCATTTTGTTGTTTATAGGGTCACTATGAATCGGACCTGAATCCATGGCACCTAACAACAACTGTGTGCCATCGGCTGGATTTAGCTCCGTTATTAGAGCACTGCTCTGCATTCTCTGAGGCCCTGGGTTCAATCTCCAGCACCACAAAAATGGGAGAAGGACCTGGCAGCCTACTTGTGAAACAGTCCCCAAACAATCTGCCATTGAGAACCATGGCATTATGTGGCCATGGATCAATGCTCTTTAAATGTTAATTTCTGAATAGCAGAGAAGCACTGACATAATGCCAAGCATGGCACAGTGTTAGGGAGTGTTTCGTTTTTTTGTATGTAGGGTCACTATAAGTTGGACCTGACTCAATAGCACCTAATAAAAACAACTATGTACTATATATGGTGGCTTATAGGAATCCATGGGTGAATACCTTGTTGCCTTCACATAGTCTCAGTGGATAGTGTTTTAAATACCATAATAAAGACATTTAGAGTTTGAGTGAACTTGGAAAAGGAGGTGAATTCAGAAGGAAAATAAATACATAGAAGTTTTATACAGGAAACATCTGAGGAGAGTTTTGAAGGAAAAGCAAAAGTTGGACAATAAAGGTGAGCAAGAGAGAAAAAGAATCTCACACAAAGACAGCAGCAAGGGGTGAGAGAACAAAGAGCATTCAATGTGTGAAAGAAGTTTTAGTAGTTTATGGGTCTATTTCCCACAGGGTGAGCAGATAAGAATGAAAACAGAGTGAGGCAAAGCCAGGTCATAAATCCCATGTGCACTGAAGGAATCAACTGCAAGCTATAGAGCTATTGCATTGGGCACAACTGTCAACAGTGAAAGGGATGGAGGAGGAATGAAGGCAGGATGCAAGATCAGGAGGCCATGCAATGATCCAAGGGTGGGAGTCATATCATCCTGACTGAGACGGGTAGACAGGGCTTTACTATCTATGTGAAATGGATGATGAAAGAAAGGGAAGAGAGTGGGAAGACTTCTGTTTTTTTGTCTGAGGTAACTGAGTTTCATTAAATATGAAAGATAATATCATCTGGTAAAAAACATGCTTTAGAGGTATCTAAAAATTCTTTCTCGTCATAAGTAGAATATAGCATATGCCAGAGTGTAAATCATACCCAACATATTCTGTAACATAGAAATACTGTTAGAACTTTTTGGGTGAAAATATAAAATCTAAACATTCATAAAAATTTTTTTCAATTTGGGACTCTTGACAGGACCAGCCTCTCCAGGAGCTCTGGTGTAAGAATGTTCTGGTGTGTATTTTGTAAGAGGAATTCAGGGCTCTGTCTCATTAACAAATTTTCAGGAAATAATTTTGATAAAAAAAACCCTTGTTTCAACTTTTTCCATTAAAGAGTATAGTAATAAATATTTTTCTACCCCCCTTTGTCTCTCAGAATTTTTCTAGATGTGTTCTCCATTCATACAAACCAATAGGAATAAACATGGAGTAACGTCTAGTTCTAATAATGTCACATATCTTCATAGGACAGTCTCAGCTTATCTCATGGTTCTTTTTTTAAAAAAAATTCTGTATGAAAGGCAAGATAACTAAGATAAATTTGTTATTCTAGCCCTCAAGAGATTTTGGAGAGATACTTCCTTAAAATGATATTATGATAATGTTATACCCATTCTGAACTGTTAACAAGTATCTCACTGAGTGATGGAAGGCCTGGGCCTGATGCAGTGATGATTCAACAAACTGGCAAGCAGCTTCATATTTTGCTGAACATCTTGTTATGAGATGGTGTATCCATTTTGGTTTTCTTCCTTGCTGTATTTGACATGTCCAGGACTTTTCCTGCATGATCCACTCTGGTTCAGCTATTATATCAAAAACTTGATGCTTAGAGGTAAAAAAAAAGATTGGGTTGCATACTTGTTGTTGTTGTTAGGTGCTGTCAAGTTGAGTCCGACTCATAGCGACCCTATGTACAGCAGATCGAAACACTTCCTGATTCTGTGCCAGGCAAACGATCTTATTTATGTTTAAGCCCATTGTTGCAGTCACTGTGTCAATCCATCTGGTGGAGGGTTTTCGTCTTTGGCGTTGACCTGCCACTCTTCCGAACATGATGTCCTTCTCCAGGGATTGATCTCTCCTGACTACATGTCCGAAATATGTAAGACGCAGTTTGGCCATTCTTGCTTCCAAGGAGCACTCTGGTTGCACTTCTTCTAGGACAGATTTGTTGGTTCTTTTAGCAGTCCAAGGTATATTCAATAGATGTCTCCAGCACCCCAATTCAAAAGCATCAATTCTTTTTCTGTCTCTCTAGTTCAATGTCCAGCTTTCATAACCATATGATGCCACTGAAAATACCATGGCATGAGTCAGACTCACCTTCGTCTTCAATGTGACATCTTTGCTTTTCAATACTCTAAAGAGATCTTTTGCCACAGCTTTTCCTAGAGCAATGCATCTTTTGATTTCTTGATTGCTGCTTCCACAGGTGTTGATTATAGGCCCAAGCAAAGCAAAACTTGGACAACCTCAATCTTTTCTCCATTGATTGTGAAGTTGTGTGCTGACCCAGTTCTAAGGATTTTTGTTTTGTTGATGTTTAATTGTAACCCATATTGAAGGCTATGATCTTTGATCTTCACCAGTAAATGTTTTAAATCCTCTTCACTTTCAGCAAGCAGAGTTGTGTCATCTTCATAACGCAGGTTGTTAATAAGTCTTCCTCCAATCTTGATGCTGCGTTCTTCCTCATAAAGTCCAGCTTCTTGGATTATTTGCTGTCGGGAGCCATAGGCCCGACATGAGTTAAAAGGCAATGCCTGCATAAATGGCTACGTGACAGACTGACCATAACAGGAAGCTCTGCTACCTGTGGAGTAAGGAATCAGCACATCAGAGGCTTTGGTTCCCTCATTGTCTTTTTAGGATTAATCTGTTTCTGCAATGCTAACTAAGTTGATTATTAACTTTTTGACTGCAGTAACCTTGTGAGCTGTCTTTTGTATCTCCTTGAGTTACTATATAAAAATGAGTATAGAGAATAAAGTTTTGTTCAAGACCATCAGTCTTGGCCTCTTCGTCCCTTCATCCTCGGCTCTCCCCTTCACCCGGCTGGACGGCGGTAATTTGCTCAGCGTATAAATTGAAGACATAGGTTGAAAGTATACCTCCCTGATGCACAGTTTTCTCAACTTTAAACCACGCAGTGTTTCCTTGTTTTTTCGAACAACTACCTCCTGGTTCATGTACAGATTTCTCATGAGCACAATTACGTGTTCTAGTATTCCCATTTTCCGAAGTGTTATCCATAATTTGTTATGATCCACACAATCAAATGCTTTTGCATAGTCAATAAAACATAGATAGACATCTTTCTGATATTCTCTGCTTTCAGCTAATGTCCACCTGACATCAGCAATGATGTCCCTGGTTCCCCACCCTCTTCTGAATCCCGCTTGATTTTCTGGTAATTCCCTGTCTATATACTGCTGCAGTGGCTTATGAAATGATCTTTAGTAGAATATTGCTGGTGTGTGATATTAATGATATTGTCCGATAGTTTGCACATTCAGTTGGATCCCCTTTTTTGAGAATAGGCCCAAATATGGATCTCTTCCAGTCGGTTGGCGGAGTAGCTGTTTTCCAAACCTGTTGGCATAAACATGTTACCACCTCCAGTGCTGCATCTGTTTGTTGAAACATCTCTATTGGTATCCCATCAATTCCTGGAGCCTTGTGTTTCACCAGTTCTTTCAAGGCAGCTTCGACTTAGTCCTCCAACACCATTGGTTCCTCTTCATATGCAACCTCTTGGAATGGGTGGTCATCTACCAATTCTTTCTTGTATTATGACTCTGTGTATTCTTCCCATCTTCTTTTGATGTTTCCTGCATCATTTCATATTTTCCCTGTAGAATCTTTCACTACTGCCACTCGAGGCTTGAAATTTTTCCTCACTTCCTTAAGCTTGAGAAACACAGAGTGCGTTCTTCCCTTTTGCTTTTCTGCCTCCAGCTCCTTGCACATGTCATTATAATATTTGTTTTTGTCTTCTCGAGCTGCCTTCTGGAATCTTCTGTTTAGTTCCTTAACTTCATCATGTCTTCCTTTTACTTTAGCTGCTCGATGTTCATGGGCAAGTTCTACTGTCTCCTTTGACATGTAATTTGGTCTTTTCTTTTTTTCTTGTCTTTTTAAGAACTTTTTGCTTCCTTCCTGAATGATATCTTTTATGTCATGCCACAACTCTTCTGGTCTCCCGTCGTTTGTATCTAATGCATTAAACCCATATTAGCATCAGGCAATTAATACTAAGCATCAAGTTTTATTCTTCAATTCTGGTCACAGACTTCTGGAATATAAAATAAAATAAGATTGTTGTTTTTATTGCTAGATAGCATTAAATCAGGTCCAACTCATAGCGACCGAATGTGCAAAAGAATGAAACACTCCTTGACACTGCCATGCTAGCCACTATGTCAGTGCTTCTGTGCTATCCATGGGGTTTTCAGTGGTTGTTTGGGTAGTGTGCTACGAGGTCCTTCTCCCTAGCCTGCAGCCCCCAATATTCCCACATGGTTTCCTATCTAAGGACTAACTAGGACTGACACTGCTTAGCTTGCTAGATCAGAAGAGGTTGGGTACCAGGGTGGTATGGCTGCAGACAAAACAGGATTATGGGAAGAAAACATTTTAGAAATCTGTCCTTGGCTACTTTTTCTCAGAAAGTATATGCTTTTATATTTTCAGACATTGATGACAAGCTTATTCAGATTCATAACATTCATTATTTAAAATTATCATCAGTTTAATATGGCATGTATGTTTATTTTTTCAAATAATGCACAAACTGGATGAAGAAATTAAGCAATAAATGACTGATATCCTGATTTCTTTTCCACTGATATAATATAATTTTTACAGTTGCCTTATTAAAGTTAACAATGGCATTATGTGGCCATGGATCAATCCTCTTTAAATTTTAATTTCTGAAGTTTATAAAAATACAGTTAAATTCCACATTACAGTTTTGGTGTTCTTTAATTTTGGCCTTTATATAAGTTTGATAATGACTGAACCACGTATTTATAAATTACTCATGCATAAATTATTTTGGATTTTTTTTTCTGAGAAATTATATATGGTTATGGTAAACAAAACAATGAAATGATTAAACTGAATGAGATCACACAGTGACTTTATAAATATTAAGTATAATTTTTAAACTCTATTTCCAAGATTTTTACCCATCGTAAACCCCACAGGCTCATTTTGATTTTATTTGTGTTGTTAAGTTACATGGAAAGGTGCTAGAATTAGAACTGAGAAAAATCATATTTCACATGTACATTGAGGAGGACCACAAAATTTAGGCATCTCAAGTTAGTGTTTTCACAGACATATCCCTCACCGGCCCAAGGTAAACTTGAAAGACTTTTGATAGATGAGAGAAAATGATGGAAATAAAATATAGTTAGCCCTGAACACAGATTTGACCTGTGTGGATCCTCTTATACATGTATGTTTTATTAAAAGTTTGAGACAATGAAAAAAATCACCGATGAACTGCGTAGCCCCAAAATATTGAAAACATTAAGAATAATTAGATATGTCATGATGGATAAAAAACCATGTAGATAACAGTCTATTTTATCATTCACTACCATAAAATACATAGAAATCTATTATAAAAAGTTAAAATTTATCAAAACTTCCATACAAAACCTCTACAGACATCATTCAATTTTGAGAGAAATATAAATGAATGTATAGATGCAGTATTAAATCACTACTACATGAAACTGTTGTTCATACTGTGTTGTTTTTGTTAGGTTCCGTTAAGTTGGTGTCCAACTTATTGCGACCCTGCGTACAACAGGCAAAACAATATTGTCCGTGCTTTGCTGCTATTCATAGGGTTTTCAATGCCTGATTGTTTTTTGGGAGTGGGTTGCCAGGTCCTTCTCCCAAGCCTGCAGCCCCTGGTGTTCCCAGGCCATCTTCCATCCAGGTACTAACTAGGCCTGACCCTGCTTAGCTTCTGAGATCTGATGGGATCGGACACCACAGTGGTACAGCAACAGGCTGTTCATAGTATAGTAGATAATGTTGTTGTTGTTGTTGTTAGGTGCTGTCGAGTCGGTATGCAACTCATAGTGACCCTCATAGGGTTTTCAATGGCTGACTGTTTTGGGATTGCCTTGGGAGTGGATTGCCAGGTCCTTCTCCCATTTTTGCAGTGCTGGAAATTGAAGTCAGGACCTCAGAGACTGCAGCACAGTGCTCTACCAACTGAGCTAAATCCCAGCCCTAGTAGATAATATAGAATAGATAATAGATAATATAGTGATACTTTCAACAACAACATAGTGATAATTATCTATCCATCTCCTTTTGCCACTGTAGTGAGCTCTAGTATTGTGGGGATCCTCTTAACACACACTGTGACACAAGTCAGTATTGTGGCACATGCTTGTCATCTGAGCGACTTGGAAGGCTAAGGCAGGAGGACAGTGAGTTAGTGGACAGAGGCAGCCTGCATAACTCAGAGAAACCTTGTTATTGGTAAGGCTTATGGTTAACAGCAGGCTACTTACTGGTAGTTCAATTGTGGAGTTCAATTGTGTTATACTTGGATTTTTTAATTCATGGGGTTTTGATATCCCTAAACTCAATGCTATTCAAAGGATAGCCACATTCACCATGGCAAGCAAGAGAAGGAGGTCTTTTGAGGTACAGCTGAAGTTTGTCCTTGCAAGAAGAAGGCTGATAAGGTAGGACGCTGAACCTGGTCAGATACTTTTGCTTTATGCAGAGCCATCTTATTATTATATTTAAGTTTTTCCAATTAAGTATAACTTATTTTACAGAAGAAATGGAAAATAGAAAGAAATAAAAATGTACTAAAGACCATGAGCCTTGGAATAGGCACAATGACAGGAACATATGCAAGTACAGTTCTCTGAGCCATCTGTCATTCTGGGGAGGAAGGGTCCTCTAAGTGGGAAATGTCAGGGAAGAATAAGGAGCATATAGGACTGAGAAAGCTGTGGATGTGAGCATGAGCAACTACCCCTGTCAACTCTTGAGTATGAACTTGTTATGCTCAAAAATTTTGTTAATGAATTAAGAGTAAGTAAAACAATCCACCATAGAAGCAGAACTCATTGTCTGCAACACTGAGGTGTTCAATATTGTGAAAAGAACACCCCAGCTGAGATGGCAGACTCTCTTTTTTTCAAAGAATACAACATGCCCTCTGGTAGTTGTTTTTGAGATTGAAGTATATAGCAGCTAGATTTCCCCCAGTGTACTATAAGCCTTATGAGAGAGGAGTGAAGACCAGAAGCTGCTGCTTCTGTCGGTTTTGGGTACAGTTTATACTGGGCTTCCTTATATTCCCCACACAGTGCTTCAGTTCTTACACAAAACTCCACCCTGTTCTTCCACTAGCCACAGGACTCTGTTGACCCACTCATTTTTTTGTTCCCACCAAGCCCCAAATTACTCTTCTTCCCTCAGCACTGCTGTTGTTTCCAGTATCCTCAGCCTCACCTTTTCCAGAGACAATTATAGACATTCAGGAATTGAAATTATTTGTCAGTGCAAAATATTTAAGACAAAAAATGTAGCCAAGAGAACAAGAAGGATGGAGAATCATAACAGAGTGCTAAAGCGTGGTGGCATTTGATGCACTTGCTTTTGTTTGTTTGTTTGTATTTGTTTTTCCATTTGGATCTGGTCACCACATCTGCAAGGACACGTGGGCCATCCTAGATGTGCTATGATTGCATTCAGTGCCCTGAAGACTTGTTTTGAGCCACGTCTTCTGTCCTTATGGTTATCCACCCATTTAACACCTTTGCTAGGTTCTGCAATGCAATGATACCCACATCAGAAGGTCCCTGTCCTTCTAGGATATAAAGGAAGATTTAATGAAATCATCTCATAGATAGAAAATCTAGCTCTGCTATGTGATATGAGGGAAGGTACAGTGAGCACTGATTAAGTTTGTGTTGATTTTGTGGCAGCAATGCCTCCACTCAGCTACAATTAAAGCAAGGATGTGAATCAGCTCACTAACTCTATTTAGATTTGTTATTTGGGATCATAGAGGAAAACTACAGTAAGTAATAACTGAAAATTACTTGAGTTATGACCTACACATCTCTAGTGTGTTACTTAATAACTTTGTAATTGCTCTTTTATTTCTAATAAAATAACTGCCAATATAAGTTAGAGTGGATGTCACCAATCATCTGGTATTCACATGCATTTCTCTATGTTCTCAATTTACTTTCCTTGGGGAAATATCATATCACTTGAAAAGTATCATCTGGCATAGAAATTAAGACCTTCATTTATGTTCAAAACTGGGAGACTGAACATTCATTTATAACATCACGATCATGACAGGTACACAGTGTATTTGGTACATAGTAAAGAGTCATTGGCCTGCAGCCATAGCCTTGTGGTATCTGATCCCGTCAGATCTCTGAAGCTAAGCAGGGTTGGGCCTGGTTAGTACTTGGATGGGAGACCGCCTGGGAACACCAGATACTGCAGGCTTGGGAGAAGGACCTGGCAACCCGCTCCCAATAATCAATCTGCCATCGAAAACCCTATGAACAGTAGAGAAGCACTGACAATAGTGTTTTGCCTGTTGTATGTAGGGTCGCTGTGAGTCGGATACTGACTCCATGGCATGTAACAACAACAACAACAAAGAGTCATTGACTATTTCAAATTGATAAATGTGTTCCTCAGTTTCTATGGTCTGGTCACGCCTATGGTAGGACAACCCAACAATCTGAGTCAAGTCATGCCCTCAAATTATACACTGTAATTCCATAAAATCCAACTGTAGCTATTTATGTATTTGTTGATTACTATTACTGTAGCAAAATATCCTTTAGTTCAATGGAGTTATTTATAGGGCTCAATGTGTCTTCAAGTGCTGTGATAATTAAATGAGAAAAGGTGAATATTAAAGAAAGCACCTTTTGGAATATTATTTTTTCATTACTCCTTTCACTGGATGATATGTAATATATAACTACTATTAGCTGATATCTAATTTATAACTACTAGCTCTTGTTAGTTATGCAGTAGTTAAGTTTTAAGAAAGCAAGGCAGGGCATTTCAATGGTAAAGAATTCAAAGATATATTCAGAGTGAGGCAAAGTAGAATGTTTTCCTTGGAAGATTTTTCATGTGCTCTATCAATGAATTCTATCTATATTTCCATAGGACAGCATTTATTTTCACTTATTGTGTTACTAGGAAATGCTCACATTAGATGACCTACTCTATTTTTATGGTCACTTTTGGTTTTAACCTTCTTTCTTTTTTACTATATGCTTGAGCAAACCCATTTTCTCTGAAATTCAAGCTTCTTGTCTAAAAATGAGAATAATTATATATCCATTGAGTATTTCAGAGGGTAATGGTGAAAGTCAAATAAAACATTTGTAAAAATAAATTTTTAATCCATGAAATGCTATGAAAATATGTTTTTATTTAACTAATTTCCTTTCTTCTGTTTTCAGTAGAAAAGATGACCTTGGATAGAAAAATTCTTAGAATATGATGTTGTACCTAAGAGGTGTGATTTTCATAAAAGCCATGTGATGGAATAACTCTTACTATCCTCACTCATGGATAAGGTACCTAATGCACAGAGAGATTAGACATCCTGCCCCAAATCCCACAGCTGGTTGGTAAGAGAAATGAGATTGTAACTCTGAATCTTACTCCACGGAATTAACCTTTATCCTAGAACTTCTGGTGTCTACCTTCTCTGCTATTTCATTGAGTTTGCCTTAGAGTGAAGCTAGGAGATGGAGCAGGAGTGGAAGAGGGAGGAGAAGGAGATAGAAATCATAATTGAGAGATGGAAAAAAAGCCCTCAGTGTACTAGGTCAATTTGTGTCTGGACACAAATTGACTTTTCACTTGCTGTTTGGTTATCATTAGAATGACTTTAGATTCTGTGAATGAGACTTAAGACACATGGAGAGAATCTATTAGAAATGTTTTAAATACTTTTAAGTGTTACAAATCTAGGAGATGAGAAGTATAATGTGAGATCTCATTAAATTAAAAGAATGCTAAAGCCTTGAATAATAGCTTCAGTTTCTTTTTTGTTATTTTTATTATTAATTATTTTGTGGTTAACTTCAGTATTTTTGTAGAGACCCTTTCTTAGTTCCAATTTCAGAAGTTCCAGTTCACGTTATAGTCTATGGGAATGGTGCTCCCTGGAATTTAGTGCATACAATTTGATGCCCAGCCTTAGAACTGTTATAGATGGTGCATGAATATCCTCAAGGAACTGAAGAACATAAGGCTAATACACCATGCAAGGAGCATTTGCATGTTTATAAAAACATAAAAATATATACATGTATTCACAGTACATAGTCACACATATATATTTATCTATCCTTATATCCATGTTGTTTTTGTTATTCGGTGCCATCGAGTTGAGTTCAACTTATAGTAACTTTATGTACAACAGAATGAAATATTTCTTGACACTGTGCTAAGCCCAGCATTATGTCAGTATAAGGTTTTCAATGGCAAAGGTTTCAGGATTGTTTCTGGAGTAGGTTGCCAGGTCCTTATCCCATTTCTGTGGTGCTGGGGATCGAGCTCAGGGTCTCAGAGAGTGCAGAGAAGCACTGTACCAACTGAGCTAAATCCCAGCCCTTTTTATATCTATGCTGTTGATGTTATATGCGCTTGACTTGGGTCTGACTCAGAGTGACACTCACAGAGTTTTCAATGTCTGTTTCGGGATTGCTTTGAGAGTGTATTGCCATGTCCTTCTCCTGTTTTTGTGATGCTGGAGATCAAACAAAGGGCCTCAGAGAGCACAGAGCAGCACTCTATCAACCGAGCTAAACCCCAGCCTTTTATATGCATAGCTACATCTATATCGAAAGAAATAGTGGTTTTACCTCATCATTTTTAATTTTCTGAAAGGTAGAAATTAGGATATGATAGAAATTAATCCGAAGGTGCAGATTCTGTGGACTTATAAGCAAAATCCATGACACAGCAGTCAGAAAAATACATTTAGCATTGTCTTTAGAGTTATGAAAAATACTACCTTAGATGTCTACACTTCCAGATGTCATATCCAAGAATAAACCCCTGGTCCTCAATCGATCTTAGACTAGCAACTGAGAAAGCAGTTGCCTCTTTGGGATCACATGTATTTCACTCTGAGAAGAAATTATAGCTCTGAGAATTAATTATAGGATGATGAAATAAACAAGACTTACAATAGTATTGTTGTTGTTGTTAGGTGCCGTCAAGTCGAGTCCGACTCATAGCGACCCTATGTACAGCAGATCGAAACACTTGCCGATTCTGTGCCAGGCAAACGATCTTATTTATGTTTAAGCCCATTGTTGCAGTCACTGTGTCAATCCATCTGGTGGAGGGTTTTCCTCTTTTGCGTTGACCTGCCACTCTCCCAAACATGATGCCCTTCTCCAGGGATTGTTCTCTCCTGACTACATGTCCAAAATATGTAAGAAGCAGTCTGGCTATTCTTGCTTCCAAGGAGCACTCTGGTTGCACTTCTTCTAGGACAGATCTGTTGGTTCATTTGGCAGTCCATGGAATATTCAATAGATGTCTCCAGCACCCCAATTCAAAAGCATCAATTCTTTTTCTGTCCCCCTTGTTCAGTGTTCAGCTTTCACAACCATATGATGTGACTGAAAATACCATGGCATGAGTCAGACGCACCTTCGTCTTCAATGTGACATGTTTGCTTTTCAATACTCTAAAGAG